>JAJOZX010011158.1:0-122646 GCA_023014485.1 Bathynomus jamesi
GTTGTGATAACTTTCATAGTCTTCCACGACCGCTCTAATCAATGGTGGGGTTAATTTTACTGTATTTTTTTATGGATTTTAACACACGTTTAATAACCTTCGTTTTACCCCTGATTTTCCACTGACTGAAACCTTTTTTTGTAAAGTACGCGAAACATTGCGTTTTGGAGCAATATTTCATACTTGGAAACGGAAAAAATATGTTACTAAAATTACATTAGCAAGAAAATTGGATCTAATATTTCACAGAGCAAAATATTGGCTTTTATCAACATTTAAATATTTGCTCCTATACATTTTCCAAAAGAATACTGATAAATGTATTTAAAAAAAAAGACGATTTTGGACTTCAACCCGCGTTCAACAACATAAAACCAGAAAGAAGGTTCCACTACTCTCTTTTCCTAAAGTTTGGCTGAGATTCGTAAAGGCGTAATTACATCCTTTTTCTATAAAAAGATATCCTTACAATGACAACCATAATTTTGATCTTATTTCAACAAACGATAGTTTATAATCATTAAAATTGCTTCATTGAATAAAAATCATCATTATCTGCCTGATGAAGTGCCAGGTGGTCTCTGACTTTTCCACAGTAATATATATATATATATATATATATGTCACAACTCAGAATGGTCCCCTGAGAAACTTTTATGTTACACATAGACCGTGCAAAGAACAAGGAACTCTTTTGGGAAAATTAAATCCACTGTAGTCCGAATAATAATTAATGGTAAATGACGAATACTATAGTTTTTCTTTTTCATGATGGAAGCCCAACTTGGGCAACGAGTCACTCGAAAAGAGGCTCTAAAATATAGCTTCCTTCACCAGCTATCTACTTAGCTGGTGAGGGTAGATAGCGGAAGATGAGCGGATAGCTAGTGAGGAAAGCTATATTTTAGGGCCTCTTTGCGAGTGACTCGTTACCCACGTTGGGCTTCCACCATGAAAAAGAAAACTATAGTGTTTGTCATTTACCATTAATAATTATTATTCGGACTATATTGGATTTAATTTTCCCAAAAGAGTTCCTTGTTCTATGCACGTTCTGTGTGTAATATATATATATATGAAAATTTTTAACTCGTGTGTTCAACAGATAAAGAAATTTAGTTATAACTTGGTAAAAAATCTTATAACTGAGCACTTGAAAATAGATAAGAAAAAAAACCTTTCCTCATTTATTTTTGAAGAGGATGGGAGCCATTTTGGGGTTATTCAGCAATTCTAACATATAAGACACGTAAAAAAACAAAACAGAATATTTTGTGTATTGATCCATATCCACGTTTCTTATTTCGAATTTCTGAGATGATGGGTATTAGGGTATCACGAGATGTATATAAAAAAAAAGACCCTGACCGAAGTCTACCTTGGTTAACTCGGAAAAACTATAAATTTTTTACAGTATACCCTGCAACTACCCTATACTGCATTTAGAATAACCTGTATTTAAATGGTGAAGGTACTAATATACCTTGACAGACGCAGCTGTCGTACCGAGACACAACGATTTTCAAGCCCATCGTTTACGCTATTAGGAAAGGGTCGTGGAGCAACTAAAAAGGAAAAAAGCACACTGATTCAAAATTAGTTATGAAAACAAAGAGAGAGAGAGAGGGGCCCACAAACAGGGTCTCACTCCCAAAGATTTGATGGTTGTTGAGTCACTATCAATTGAATGTACAGAAACGATATCGTGTTTCTATATTTATCAGAAAAACAAGCATAACTATATATATATATATATATATATATATATATATATATTACACACATCAGCATATATATATATATATATATATATATATATATATATATATATGGGATGAATTTCACACACACGTGAAATGAATGAATGATGCAAATCCCCAAGGAAAAAGAAAAATAATTCCAAGGCCTTTTGTGTATTCAGAAGTACACCTTGTCAGGGATTCCTTGACGAGGTGTACTTTTGAATACACGGCCAGTGGGGGGGGGGGGGCTAGGCCCCAGGGCCAAGCTGTTTTAGGGCCGAGGTTTATAATGATATCAATGATAAATTTGGAATGCTTAACAAGATCTCTCAACTAACTTCAGAGGAAGCATCAAAAGCAACAAAAAATCTGGCTAGTCCATTACCCAAATGATTTTGAGGACAGCTTCCCATTTGAGTTTCAGCATTTTGTACTGTTTGTCAAACAAAATGCTTTAGCTGATACTCGCCCATTAGCAGTACTACAGGAAATTCACAAATTGAGGGCTGTTTTCCTAAATGCTTTCATTGCTTATCGCACTTATTTGTGTTTGATGATGTCAAATGCAACTGCGGAGCGTTCTTTTTCTCATTTGAGCATGATTAAAATGTTAAACGTCAAACGCTAACCTCAAAGAAATTGCCAAGTCTGTCATTGTTATACATAGAAAAGACTATTTTGCAGAATTTAAATACTGAGCTTGTGATTGGAAAATTTAGTGATATGAAGCAGCTCAAAAAACTTTTGTATACTGGTGGTGGATGATTTTGTGACCAACTTTGGTAGATTAGTAGTGGACTTGTAGTTGTGTAATTGGTTTGGTGTAATTGTAGCAGCTTGGTATTTGTGTAAAACTTGCATTATTTGACTTAGAAATAAATGGTTTTATTAATTTACATGAGTTGAAGATTTGTCTTGAGGGACCCCATGAATATTTTGGCCCCAGGGCCCAAAAATCCTTAATAGGGCACTGTGCGTCAGTCTCTACTCACACGAAGGTCAAGCTGGTGGCCTCACTTCCAGGCCTGGCCTAATAGAAGAGCGAGTTCCTTTCTCGCGATCTCCATCGAACATAACTAGGTACACCCGGCTCATCTTGTACCGTCCTGAGCCAGGCATCTATTCTGTTTTTGAACATTTCAACTTTAACCCCTGTGACATTCCTAAGGTTCTCTGGAAACTGGTTAAAAAGTCTTGGCCCCCCCAACCACAACCAACTATTTTCCTTCAGTGTTGAGGGTGTTTCTTGTCGGGCCTTTAGTTTGGGAACACTACACATTCTATCTTTCCTATTTTCCAGTGTTGTTTAGATGTTAATTAGGTTTAGTCTGAGGTTAGGTACCAGTTGTTCGATCATTTTCCATATGTAAATTATGGTCTCTCTCTCTCTCTCTCTCTCTCTCTCTCTCTCTCTCTCTCTCTCTCCTTCTTCTTCGTCTTCTTCTTCTTTCCATCGAATACAAATTTAATTTACGTAGTCCTTTCCCAATAGTTGAGTTCTTTATAGCCATTAATCTTGTCTGTGAAATTCCTCTGGACTTCTTCTAGTTTATTAATTTTTTATTTTTTATTTTTATGGGGACGTCAAGACTGAGCAGTATTAAAATTTTGGTATGATCAGTGTTTTCAGCAGAGGAATTATTGTATTACCTTCTCGTCTCTTTTTTTGAAGGTTCTCAGTAGCTGTCCATAATTCTTTTTGCTTTATTTATCGCTATCAGATTCTGTGTTTCAGATTTAGCATCATCGGTCATTATTACCCCTAAATCTTTTGTTTTTCTTGCTTCTCTGAATTTCCTCTCTATCTGGAACATAATATGCAGTCTGTTTAAGTTCTTCATTTCTTCCCAGGAGCGGCTCGCAGGTAGGCACTGTGGAACTGCAGCACCCCCATGATCTTATGATCTTTATGTTTAAATATTTAAAATAGCCTCTCTGATTGTTCTTTTTCAATGAACTTTGAGTTTTTAAATCAGATTATATCCTTTTTTCCTTAACTATTTCAATGCCGAACGAATGAATCACGAAAGTAGCTTCAGCCTTCCCGTGGAACTGCGTACTTAACAGTTCCAGATTTTGTTCGAAACGCTTGAAACCTCGGTGGCGGACGTACGAAGAGCGAGTCAGAATCGCGGGTTTAAGAGGATCCAAAGCAGGGCTGCCACAAGATTTTAGGTGAAGGTAACAAAATTGACAAACAAAAGGTAACAATCAGCCAAAAAGGTAACAAAATATAAAAAAAAATTAAAATTGATTATAAAATAACAAAGTTCATTATATTTATCTGATTTTTTAAAATATTGCTTCTTCTTCATCCATATCTTCTTTTACACGCCATTTCACTTCCTTCATCTTATTCACCATCTCTTGAGATGGCTCCCATTTGGTACGATTTTTTACTTTGAGTAAAGACACTATGAACGAAGTTACAAAGCCGTGTTTTAATTGAAGGCAAATACCCGAAATGTACCAACTGTATGATTTTGACTCGGAGATTTAAGGCCTATTTTCCCTTTACGAGAGAAGAAAAGAATAGTCCTTAAGTGTCTGAGTTAAAATCATACAGTTGTCCGTTTCGGGTATTTGTGCTTCAATTATATTCGCATTCAAAAATGACCACAAAATAAGAGCAAGCGCGTTCACAAACACAATCTATGATAAATGTTGTTACAAGTTTGCAACTGGAACACTGACAGACTGCTGACTGACTCTGACTGAGACAGCGTGGGGGAGTCACTGAGTCAGTAAGCCGAGAACCAAAAACGTTTTCAAACGTATAGTCTGACTCGTGAGATTTATACGCGAACGAACGATGTACGAAATATATAATCAGAAATATACAGTATATGCCATCTAAATTATTTAGCACTTTTTCCATCTGTAATTTAATGGTTTTAAATATGCTAACTTCTTTATAAAACTAATAATTTTAAATATTTTTAGGTAAACCGATAAAGCATATAAAAAAACTCTAAAACGTAACAAATTTTTTGAACGTCGTACCAAAAGTAGGAAAAAGATAGAAAGTAACACATTTGTTACGAACGTAACAAATGTGGCAGTCCTGATCCAAAGCACTGTGGACAGAGCAGTGCCGATTTGTTTGTTTGACGTGGTAGTTGTGTTGCTGTATCGTTTGCTAATTCGAAATTTAATTTCCGAATTGCATTTATCAATGATTCGTTATCATTTATTTTTTGTCGTGAGATTGAAGTTAATTATATAACAATTGGATTATTTACAATATATAGCTTTCATTTCTTAGAATATTTTTTCGCTCAGAATAAAAACAGAAGAATGGAATTTGTTTATAAATAAAATTTTTGGCAAATTCGAAATTACCCGTTAAGCGTAAGTACCCTATAATTGATTTTATGATACTATTTTACTTATTTTTATGACTGAGTAGTGAGTAGTTATCTATTTATCTATTCGACTTTCTCTCTCGCTCATATACATATATATATAATCGACACAATTGTTCGCAATTTCTGAGGCAGCACCCCCATAACTGAAAGTCACGAGCCGCCATATCTCAAGAGCTGAAATTTCTTAGTATTAAAATTCATGTTATTGTTTTCTGCCAATTTGTATATTCTGTTTGTTTTCCTCTGTAAGGCTTCCACCTCTTCCGCATTGCCGATTTTTCTGCTCATCTTTGTATCGTTAACAAAGGATGTTGTCTATTTGTCGTCTTTTTCTGTCTGCATGGTAATGAATAGGAGTGGGGCTAATACTGTTCCTCGTGGAACTGAGCTGCGTACTTCCGATTCTGATGATATCTTGGATTTTTACGGCTTGCCGTTCTCTAAGGAAATTGTAAATCCATTTGCCCACTTAGTTATTCCCATGCATATCGTTTTACGTGCTATTATGTCATGATCACACTTATTGAATACTTTAATGAAATCCATGTCTATTACATCGTAGTTATCATTTCTCTCAAGTGCGTCGATGATATTGTTATAGAGCTCTATTAGTTGTGGTGGGTACGGTCTTCCTGATCGGAATCCGTGTTGGTTCTCATTGAATCTTTCCTGCGTCTCCAAAAAGTCATATATTTTCTCCCTGACTATTCTTTCAAATATTTTAGTGAGATGTGATGTCAGTGACACCGATCTATAGTTCTTTGTTTGAGACCTATCTCCCCCTTTTATATATAGGAACAATGTTCGCTCTTTTTAGTATACTCGGTATTTTCCCCGTGACCAGGGATCTTCTCCGTACGCAATAAAGGGGAGTAGCTATTTCGTTCTTAACAGTTTTTAATTAACAAAGCATTTCATTTGTCCTGGCCTGCAGCTGAATGTCGTGGTTCCTTTTAATGTAATGATTTTTATCGTATTAATATGACTTTTATTTACTTATAATGATATTTGTTATATCGAACTTATACTGTACCATAAACTTTAACGGTTTTTCTATACTGAATTTCTTTTAACTGCATACAATGCCTCTCTGACTTGGCAGCGTGTCTGCTTAGGCCTAACGTATAGGAAGCCGAAACACGATATAGATTTTATATGATTTTATTCAATTAAACTTTTGAAACACGATAATTTAAGAGTAGGGCGAATTAAGATGACTATAACATTGAAAAAGAGAGAGAGAGAGGTTACGTCGGCGTGAGCCGACTATAATTAACGGAATTTACATCAAAAAGCACTATGAAATGCGTCTTCTGATCACAACTTCCAGCAAAAATCTATTTTAAAATGAGGCGCAGGGTTACCAACTGTAAATGTTAACACTAACTACTCTGGTCATACTAACTAGGACTTTAAAACTAATTTCTCTCTCTCTCTCTCTCTCTCTCTCTCTCTCTCTCTCTCTCTCTCTCTCTCTCTCTCTCTCTCTCTAATTTCTAATTAATAATTACGTCAAATTGCATTAATTAACAGTCACATTAACTCCATTTATTACATGAATGTGATTTCATTTGTCTTATAGCTTTCGCTATATCTTTTGTGGTAAATTCAAAATCAGTTATACATTCTCCATTTAATTCCTCGACAAAAGGGTATTTCTGTCAGGTACTGTTTGTATCTATTTGGGGTACTGAAAGTTGATTCATATTGAGCTCTCAGTATTTCAGATATTTCTTTTAGATCATCGGTTAGCTCATTATTTTCTTTTAAGGGTGCGATAGGCGTCCGTGTTTTTGCTTTTCTTTTCGAGAAACTTTAAAAGTATTTTGGGTTAGCTTTTATTATTTTCACCCCCGTCTTCTTCTCTCTCTGAATCGCCCTTCATTAGGGTTTGTGTTTCCTTTTCTATAATTTTCAATTTTATTTGTATCACGGTTTTAGTGTTGTTTGTGCTATTAGTTAACTTCGTGGCTACTCTCTTTCTCTTGCGGAATAGTGTTCGCTTTTGCCTCTCGAAACAGTTCCTCTTTCCATTTGGCTGTACTTTCGGAATATATTTTCAAAGATTTGCAGCGTCTTTTTTCCAAGGTTATTAGCATTTCTTTGGTTGTTTTATCTTCTAAGACTGTTTCCCACTCTATCTGTGCCAGATGGGATATGATTTCTTCCCAATTTATAGTCTTAAAATTTAGATTAAAATCTCAAATTTGCTTCTTTCTTCAGCATGAGTATTTTCTTTTAGTCCTTATTAACTCTCGCCGTATTAGTTGATACCTCGATAATGATGGTTTGAGATATTTTTTAGTGTTATTTTTATATCATGAAGTTGGTGTTATTCGTGAACACCAGATCCAAGCAGTTATTTTTTCTGGTATTATTTGTTATCTCCTGCGTTAACATAAATCCATTTGTTAGAGCTATCAACAGTTTTGTTTGCTCCTGGTCTTCTCTTGTGTCCCCTTTTCCCGCTGTATATACAGTTCTTCCCATTCTTTTGTATTTTATAAATGGAAATTAAAATCACCGCAGAGTATTATATTCAGGGATGCGGTGTTTAAGGAGTTTATTAAGTTTCTGATGTCGGCAATGGCTTCAGAGAATTTTGCTGTTGGAGTGTTTCTTCCATAAATCCTTAACGGATTAGCCCTTGAATATTTGCCAGACTATATTTATGTTTCCTGTTTTGCGTTGTCCTTTAAGTATTTCAAATTCAGTTTCCTTCAGTGTCGCGTGTTTTGTATTCCTATTTCCTCCAAGAAAGCTCCACTTCCGGTTACCCGTTCTGGTAGTTTCTTGCTTGGTAACGGATCGGTTCGGAAGTTCTCAGGTGTGTCGACTGTATATGCTGAATGAAGCTTAGTAGACGTATTGTGTCTGCGATGTCGAGAAAATTTGCTCCTTGGTTTGTATTCATAGGTTTCTTGCCTTTTTTTCTATTGCCCCTCGAGTTTGTTGGGAGGTGATGATAGTATCATTTCTTACTATATTTACTGACCCCCTGCTTTGTTGGGAGGTGTTGATAGTATCATTTCTTACTATATTTACAAATCCCCTGCTTTGCATAGTACTTGCAAATGGTGGGATGATAAAATTTGCAACTGTCGTCAAATTTACAGTGACCCTTGTTATAATGGAAATTGCACATGGTGGGGTGCTCATATATACAATGTTCTTTCTTATATCTGCGAAAACCCTTTACATAGTATATTCATACAATTCTTTCCACATTATCACTCGGAGCCTTTGTTTTTGTTGTTTGTTTTATTTCCTTTTTCTGAGATAACTTCAGTCTATTATCGTGATTATCCACTTTTTTCGCTATTTACCCGCTGTTCCTTCAAGGCTCCGGTCGAGCCTACACGAAGTCTATCATCAAGTAAGGCTCTTTACAATCTCACTCCGCTCGTTACTGTCTCCTCGTGAATCTACTCTTTCCACGTAGCGCCATCACGACCTCAGCCGGCCTCAGTCCCAAGTCACATTTCAACCATTCAAGAAACGAAGTAACACTTGAGGCGACCCATCCTGCAAGAAAGAACATCACTGCTGTTGGCGTTCCGTTGGCCTCTTACCACAAGTCGCTACCGGCTGTCAACATTCATCCTCTCGCCGGCAAGGCCAACCTGACTACAGAAACACCCTTCGAGGCCCAGGTCCGTAAACCTCCTATTAAGCTACAAGCCACAAACCCATTTCGCTCGTCGCTCATCCTTCACCACAACTCAATCGGCGCCCGTTCAACAAGTATTCCAAGAGGCCCTCCACAGTCTCTAAGTTCACCTTCAGCCAAACGCGATACGGTCAACCTTCACCTAGGTCTACAGTCTCCAGGGTCAGCAAGGGCGAACGCAATACGGTCAACCTTCAAGTAGCTCTTCAATCTCCAGAGCATTCGTCATTTGCGGTAAGCTTGTTGTCTTCGTCTTAAGCAATTCACACGAAGCCTACACAGTGTAATCGTGCGTCGCGTTTAGGCTATATCCAAGTGTACGCAAGCAACCGGAAAACTAACTCTCTCATCAAGACCGCAGTAGGCCTATTTCAAGAGTCGTACCAGTATCGTAATTTTGTATCACCCTGTTATTGTGATCATTCGTATAATTTACTTATCGTGCATCTTATTGTTTATGTGCTCTTTTATGCATTTCATTCTTGACGGCCTAATCCACTTACTATACCAACCGTACGGGCATTATTTCCCTTATTTTGTTCAATAGGCTTCGTTATTTATTCTGTGTTCACTCGGCATGTCATTAGCCTACCTAAATTAGTGTTTATCATCATCATTGTACTTAACAATTTAACTGTATAACCATTTCTTATTGCTAATACTCAGTCATCTTTAGCATAATACAAATGCCGTTATATCATTGTTAATCATTATAAATACCTTTATTGAACTGTTAATCGCTGTGAACAAATAATTGATTTGTTTTCCTAATTAAACACAAACAAAACAACAAATCAATTAAACACAAAAGAACAAGGTAATTTCTCTCTCATATTTAAATATTGTTTATTTGGGTAGTAGGCCCAAATTTGTGACCATAATTTCATATAATTTTATTCAGTAATTATAGTAAGCCTATTTTCTTAGCCACATCAAATCGGTGATCCATAGGTCACTATAAATTGGTGACCCTGGAGTGACTATAAATTGGTGACCTGGAGCGACTATAAATTGGTGACTCCAGCCTTATCATTAACAATCAATCATTATCAATCAATTAACCATTATCATTATTCTAGTGCCAACTTTACGCTGTAAACCGGTAACATCAAATTGGTTAACCGTAGGCTACTATATATATATATATATATATATATATATTATATATATGCGCCTGGGTGATGTAGTGGTTAGCGTCGCTGACTACAAATCCATAGGTCCGGGATCGAGACCCGGTGACGGCAGGCGCGCGCAGCAAAACCCAGCTGTTCATCCTTTTACACAATAAAAAAAAAGGTTGGTAGATAAATGGGTACTCTGGTAGCCTAGTGGTTAAGACGCTGGGCTGCTGATGAGGCATGGTTCGGATTCCACGTTAAACTGTAGGTCTAAGGTGGAGTGACAAGATTGACTTTCGTCGGAATGAACAATTCGGTTGGAAACAAACCAAGGTTAACTAATTATATCTCGGTAAACGTTGTTGGGCTGTTTACTGTGTGGCGCACCACACACACACACACACATATATATATATATATATATATATATATAATACCGAACATAAAGGCATCATATTGTTTTTATGTTAGCTATTTTTGCATTACAACTTTACATTTAAAAATAGATTACATGCAAAAAATATTTTCAAGCAATTTCAGGCATTAGTTTTCAAAGTTTTCACGTAAACAAATAGCAGTAAAGTGCTGTAGTTAACTTTTGAACAACGTTTGAGCATCTCAATGGCCCCCTCTCGGCTAATGGAAATTATAAATGCATTTATGCGTAGGAACAGTTGTACTTGTACATGAACCAAATAAATGGTTAAATACACTTTATGTACTTAGAAATCGAAAAATAATATACATTTCATGATCATCACTGAAAATACACGTTTTGGTGCTCAACATTGGAACCCTACTCAGCTGAAAGTAGCACGAGGGAACTTGTCCTATTATCTAACTTTCATTAAAAAAATAAATAATAATAAATAAAGTCTGTTCGTAATGTCAGAACTATCAATAACTGCTTTACTGTTTAATTACATTGGTTCGAAAGTACTTCGTTACTTATAATGTGAAAGTAGTTTTTCCTATTACTTTTAAGTTAGAGTATGCGATATTAAAATCGAAGTTTCTACAAGATTCAGAAGCATTTTTCTTTGGCAAATTTGTCATAGTGATAAAAATGTTTTTTCTAGGCTCTTAATACCTCTATAGCCTAACTTGTTTATATTATTTTTTTTTCCAAATGTGAAACTGTTTTTGTGTTTTGGGTCCACATACTAAATCAAATGTTTTTAAATATTTTATACAGTGTAAAGTCTTTTATCTATTTAGCCTTCATTGTTATATAGCAAACAAAAAAGTAAAAAGTGTACATTTATAATTATTTTGCCACTATTTATGCGTGCAAACTATTCTCAGACCTGAAGTCAAAGTTAATACTGTATGCATATGTTCAAGTCTTATTCAGCATATTAATGACTGTTTGTCACGATATATATATATATATATATATATATATATATATATATAACCTTGGTGGCACTTTGTAATAGGCCCGCACTTGAATAATAAAATTTCTTAATTTTAAATTTGTTAACAATTCGTTTTAGGTTTTAAAGTGCCGTAATAATTGAATGCCCGGTTAGGTCAACTGTACCACTACTTGCTATTCAAGAGGTGGAGGGTTTGAATTCTGGTGGGGCAAACTTTGCATTATGCAAAATCGTGCGTGTTGATGCATGATATATATATATATATATATGATAGAGGTGCGACCCATTAGGTAAATAACATACAAGTGTTCTTCCATTAATAAATGTGCAATGCATGCATAATATATATATATATATATATATATATATTATATATATATATTTCTTTCCATGTCTAACACAGTGTGCTGAAGGCTATATGAAGTACACTAACAAGGCTTATAATTATGCAGTTACTAGTAACAGGTAGGGACTAGGAATTTGTATTAATTTATTAAATAATAGCAAGTTTTTTCTTCTATAACACCTATTATTAGGAACAAAATTATAGGTTAACTTCTTAATTTTAAATATATATATTATAACATAAACTTAGTTATTTATTTTGTTTATAATTTTAACTGTGGATATTATATACTTGTGTGTATTTATATAAAATAGAGTAACTGCCATTAATAATACATTGTAGATACGTTATTTACCCATTTTACGCCCCTATTCTACTTTTCTGGAAACATCTGGCAACTATCGTCACTACGGAAAATGACTATAATTCACTATATGAAGTCACTAAAGAACGAATTAGGAGTGGAAGGCCGTTAAAAGTGTTTTAATAGGTTGACATCTCTCTGTATTTTCGTTCAGAAGTCAAGAATGTCGGAGATGTCAACCCAAATTCAAATTAGAATTACGTTTTTTTTGATATTTTAATTGATGGCAATAAGTAACATCAGGCAGGCGTTCTTCTAGTTTCTAAGAATGACTTAAAATTTTAGGGGTAACTGTCTTAAATTTAGGTTATAAATGGGCTTTTAATTTTAGGATTAAAATTGACAAAATTTAGGGCTAATTTATGAGTTAGGTTTAAAGTGATATATATATATATATATATATATATATATATATATATACCGGGCATGGAACAAGGAACTCTTCTAGGAAAATTAATATCATGAAAAAGAAAAAATTATAGTGTTTGTCATTTACCATTACTTATTCGGACTATAGTGGATTTAATTTTCCTAGAAGAGTTCCTTGTTCCATGCACGGTCTGTGTGTATCATAAAAAACCTCAGGGAACCATTCTGAGTTCATTCCCATATATATATATTAATAAGAATGGTATTTTTTTTACAAGAGTACATTACAGGCTTTTGAGGAAGTTTGGATTTTTAGGTTACGTTAGGTTATATATCATATTAAAACTATGTTTTTCCGATTGTTTTTGATGTTTGAACGAAATTAACCTTCGTTCAAACCGCATCAAAAACCATCAGAAAAACATAGTTTTGATTTACAAAGCCTGTAATGTACACTCGTAAAAATTTACCAATAGAATTAAGGGATCACCTGAAGATCAGGGCCCCAGCCTTCTCTAGTTAGCCTTATAAAGCTAACTAAAGAAGGCTGGGGGCCCTGATCTTCAGGTGATCCTGAATTAAGTGTATGTCAGTCATAACTAAAATAAAGTGGTGGAGTTCTATCAGCAATTCTTTTGTACAGGCATGGCAGGCGAGAGCTCCCCCGGGGAAGGATTGGTATATGGGCCCCCTTGTTTACTCAGTATTTTATTATGAATGTTTTTTTTTGTGTAAACAAGCAAACTGATTAATTATATGTCCAAGTCACTATTCAAAACATACAGTATGATAATCTCTATAAAATGTATGTTCATTAATTATATTTTCTCCGTTATTTAATCAATTGTTTTATTAATATTTTTAAATTTTATCCCCCCTCTTTCCGGGCCCCGGGGATTTAACCCGGCTTCCCCGCCCTCTCGGCGGCCCTATGTACAGGGTATCGCAAAAGTCAGGGGCCATATCAGTTATGTTATTTTATTAACAGGGTTTATAGTAAATGATCGAATTGAGCACCATTAACTTGTAAATACATTTCAATACGTTTCGCGCAAACGTATTCAACGTTTTCAAGTGTTTTGAACGAAAAACAAAAAAAAAAAAATGTTTGAATAATTCCTCATTATTGCTCCTGACTTTTGCCACAAGAGCCAATTATGGGTACTTACGAATTGTACTTTTTCTTTTTTGTTTCAGACACTTCAAAATGTTCAACACATTTGTGAGAAACGTCCAAGTGTGTTTACGAGTTAACGGTGTTCAATTCGAACATTTATTGTACCCCCTCTTAATAAAATAACAATTCATATGGGTCTGCACTTTTGCCAAACCCTGTTTTATATTGTTTTAAGTGCTACGGCATAGTCGTGACCATGTTCCAACACCCCTTCCCGTTTGGGTCTGGTCGGTAATTGGATGGGTGATCGTACCTCGCATTCGGATGATGTAGAGATCCGTGGTTCGGATCCCACGTAACTTAATACAGTAGGTCCCCTCCGTCACCGTGACCTTTGCAGTTACGAAGGAGGTTGACTAATCCCAAATATTATCGTTATTAATGTATAATGTTAGTTACTCTTAATACTATTTACTATTACTGTTAATAGTTACATCTTAAAGGCTAATTATTTTTCAATTAAATGTTATAATTTTGCCAAAATCCAATTTATATCTTTTGGCACTCTAGATCCTCTAATGGCACTATTTAAAACTTTGAATGACTTTTGAGAAAACTCAATAACAACTACAGTTATAAGGAGTTAAAACCATTTATTTTAGTTAAATATTATATATCGCACTGCATTAATAAGTTAGAACCAAACTTCACTTATATATTGGGTAATCAATTAAGTAAAGTTACTTTAATAGTTTATGACTCAAACTTATAGTCCGGTAAGGTAGATTTTATTGCTTCATAACGTGACAATACATCCTCTCTCTCTCTCTCTCTCTCTCTCTCTCTCTCGTGCGCCTTAACGGACAGCGTGCATAATCTGTCTGACAAGGGAGCTTCTCAGACGTGGAAAGGCCTCTTATTAACCCTTCAAGTTTTTCCTTTTCACGCTTCTGTTTCTTGACACCTCAATCCCCCCCCCCCCATTCCCCGACATCCCCTTCCACCAAATCTCGATTCTACTCCCCCCCCAATTTTCCTTATTTCCCCTCCTACCCAGTTGCACCCCACCCGCTCCAAAAACGTACTTCGGCTTAAAATCAGTTATTCACTTTTGAGGCGTTTTAAAAAGACAAAAATTGGGTTAAAAATTTCTTATCCTTTCTGTTCTTAGGATTGAGAGGGTGATGGGGTTTTTTGTTTTCGCTTTTGGGATTTTGTAGTTGTTATTGTCGTTGTTTTTATCAATTTTAGCGATTCAGTTTTTTCTTCTGGTCTTTCTTGGTGGGGCAGTGGTTCGAATCTCGCGTAAAGCTGTAGGTCCCCTCCGTCACACGACCTTTGTCGTTACGAAGTAGATTAAACAACCCGTTTTCTTTCATTGCGGAAAGCGTCCGAGGAGTAACTCCGTTATTACTGTATTCGCTCATGAAGCACTACGTCGTCGTGGATGATGTCGTCACTCCGTTTCCCGTCGATCAGCGAAGTTAAACGACATTGCGTCTGGGTAGTAGTAGTTGAATGGGAGACCGTGCTCCGCGCCCAATGTATGTAACGACCCGTGGTTCGGATGCCACGTAAAGCTTTAGTAGGTCCCCTACGTCATATGACCTTTTAAGATGTTGCGAAGGAGTGTAAATAATCCAAACAAAAAACAGTCGTATTCGTTTGTAGAAAGTCGGTTTTAATCATTATTGTATAGATTTATTTTAGTGTTATTAACAATAAAAAAATACGTGGTTGATGCGAGTATATATAATATATATATATATATATATGTGTGTGTATGTATGTATGTATGTATTTATTTATTTATTGATGCTATATGCTTATTTTATATGGCATTCTCCTCCAAAAAGTAAGGCGTACGTGGCACTACATTTAAGTGCCAGTTTAGTGCCTGTCAATAATTTGCGCATGTACTTCTCCCTCTTCCCTTTTACAAACTGCTAATCGGTGGACCTAATTTTATTTTTTTTATTTAAATCTTTTTCGTTGATTTTTTTTTTTTTATATATATAAGGACTCAATAAAGAGTCTCTGTTATTACTGAAAACAAAAAGTGCCACAGAAGATGTAATAGTTTTAAGACTGCTTTTTGTCATTGGCACTAACTTATTATTCATATTAGTTTAACTAAAAAAGCTTATAAAGGGAGTATATTAAACTTTCAAAATGCACACACGCAGATACTATACTTGCGCTCGCGCGCGCGCGCACATACGCGTATTTTAGACAAAGATCATCGTACACGATTGTGTACACATGCCACTGACACAGCAAAACATATTAACAAACATTGAGCATAAATTACTAAACATTCCTTAATCTTCACTCCATTGCGAGGGATTATAAAGGATTAAATAAGGGATTAAGGGGTAGTAGGGATTATTATTTTTTAAAGGGGGGGGGTCAGTTACTATGCGGTTATAATGTCGTAGAATGGAATGGTTAAGGGTTAAAAACGTTTAGTGATGTAGCGTTTAGTAACGGCATTTTAAGATGCACCGTTTAATACCAGCGTTTAGTAAGAACATTCAAAGATGTAACGTTTAGTAGCATCGTTTTTAGTGACAGCATTTAAAGATGTAAAGTTTAGTAACACTATCTGAAGGCATGTAACGTTCAGCAACAATATTTAGTAATGGAATGCTTAGTAACAATGGTTAGTGACAGCATTTAAAGGTGGAACGTTTAGTAGTAACATTTAACGATGCAACGTTAGCACAACATGCAACGTTTAGTAACAACATGCAACGTTTAGTGATGCAACGTTAGTAACAACATGCAACGTTTTGTGATGCAACGTTAGTAACAACATGCAACGTTTAGTAACAACATGCAACGTTAGTGACAACATGCAACGTTTAGTGATACAACGTTAGTGACAACATGCAACGTTAGTGACAACATGCAACGTTTAGTGATGCAACGTTAGTGACAACATGCAACGTTTAGTAACAACTTTTAGTGACAGTATTTAAGATGGAACGTTTAATAATATTCACTGAAGTTATGTATAATGACAACATTTAAAAATATAACTTTCGTAAAGTTTAGGGATGTATAACGTTTATGTGAATGACGTTTAGTAACAACATTACGGTTTATTCCGTTGGTATACATAAATTTCACGAGTGGAAAGGTTTGATGTTTTACCCTAACCTGCTACTTTTTAAAATATACTCTTATTTTTCAATAAATTTTTGTTTTTTAAACGCATATTCAGTAGGTAGGATACAAATGGAATACTCGTGGCTGGATTCGTTCAGTTTTGTCAAGAGAACCATCTAGGTTGTCCACTGATGGTGAATGTAATATATTGTGAGGACTTGTACAGCTCCCGACCAAAAAATAGAATACCGTCTCAAATGCGCTCATGACCCTGATACTACCTTTAAGTTATACACTTTTATGAGGAATATCGAGTATCTGTGACGTCATTATGATAAAAAGATCTTTTGTGGCAGTTTTGAAAAAAAAAATTAAAAATATAGCAAACCTTAAGTAGTGAAATTTTAATGCATAGTTACATACCACCATATTAGAATATCTTGTCAGTTGTTACAAAAAAGTAGAATAAATTCATTATGTTTATCGAGTACTGCTAATATATTATACCTTTATCAAAGTTGTGCGTCTTAATATTTAGTTGGTCCACCCTTAGCCATGATTACGGCCTCCAATCGACATGGTATCGAGTCGACAAGCCTCTTACATTGGCATTGACATTCTTCTGCAGTTATCGGTTGCCAGGATATCATCAAACACGTCTTCATTTCACTAAGTGTTCCTGGTTTACACTTTTAGACCTTCCGCTCAGCAATATTCCAAAGGTTTTCTATCGTATTAAAATCGAAAAAATACTGGACATGGTAGTACTTTCAATTTCATGAGCATCAAACCACGCAGATGTTGCACGAGCCGCATGAACTGGAGTCGGGTCTGTTGAAAAATAAATGGTTTTGTCTCCATACAGCTGTTCCGCAGATTCCAGCATGAAGTATTCTAAGATTTCCTGAGAAACAAATGCGAGTGACTCCATACCATTTGTATTCATGCAAACCCGCACTAGCCACACTCGCCGTAAATTTGACCGATCGCTTCAGGCAGCTTTCATGATACATTTCGGACTTCCTTCGCCAAACTCGCGGACCGCCGTCATCAAATGACACAAATTTTGATTCGTCTGAAAAGAAGCACTTTTTGCCATCCGTTTGCAGTTCATGCAACTCTTTCTTTGCACGAGGATAGTCGTCTTCTCTTTGCTTCGCATTTAACACCGGCTTAATTTTTCGGGTTTCGTGACGAAATCTCGTTTCATAAAGGCGTTAGTGCGTTAGTGGTGGGGTTGCATGAATGCAAATGATGTGGGGTCACTCGCATTGTAAATAGAACTGTCAATTGTTACGTTTATCAAGAAATCTTAGAATGCTTCATGCTGGAGTCTGCGGAACAGCTGTATGGAGACAAACCACTTATTTTTCAACATTACTTGGCTCCAGTTCACGCGGCTCGTGCAACATCTGCGTGGTTTGATGCTCATAAAGTTGAAGTACTACCATGGCCAGCTAATTCTCCCGATCTTAATCCGATAGAATATCTTTAGAATGTTGTTAAGCAGAAGGTCCAAAAGCGTAAACCAGGAACACTTAGTGAACTGAAGAGGTGTTTGATGACATCCTGGCAATCGATAACTACGGAAGAATGTATGAGGCTTGTCGACTCGATGCCACGTCGATTGGAAGCCGTAATCAGGGCTAAGTGTGGATCAAGTAAATGAATGGGAGTTAAAAAGTCTTTGATAAATATTTAATATATTTGCAAATACTCAATCAACATAATGAATTTATTCAAGTTTTTTTGTAACACCTGACAACATATTTTATTTTAGTATGTTGCTATGCATTAACTTTTCACTATTTAATAAGGTTTTTGCTATATTTTTTGTTTTCAAAACTGGCACACAGATGTCTTTTTATCATAGTGACGTCACAGATATTCGATATTCCTCAAAGGTGTATAATTTAGAGGTATTATCAAGGTCATGAGCGCATTTGAGACAGTATTCTATTTTTTTGGTCCAGAGTTGTATAATAAGGCAAAATAATTTAATTTCTTTTTAATATTACCTATAATGAATGGGTAGCTGAGAAATTAAGCTGTGTGTGTGTGTGTTTAACAACTTTCCGTACCAAGTTAATACAACAGCTATATAGACGAAGTATATAGTAGTATGGTGGAAAACAGTCTTCGGAATTAGCTGGAATTAAAATTGTTGTCGTTCCCGCTATGTATTGGAGCAGTGAAACACGCTATAAGAAATTAAATTAGTAGAGCAATTTATTTTAATTTGAAATGAAATTTCACCGTTTTAATTGTTCAAACAAAGTAAACAGAGTGCATACAAGCGAAAATTTTGTTTATAAAAACAAAATGGTTGAAATGTTTAGTACACTTAATCGTTTCGTTTTATCAAATGTTGCAAAATTAACAAAATTAACGTAATACTGTCGTCCGTTTGAGAGGAAAAGCTGATGTTTATAAGATCTGCGTAGATCCCTTTATCTTTTATAAAGGTTTATTTACACTGCATTTTTAATTGTGGAATTCTGTTCCAAATTATGTGGTTTCTCGGAATTCTGTTCACGGTACGGAACGTTTTTGGAGCGCACATTCGTTGTTAAAGTAAAATTCTTCGTTCCATTTTGGATTGAAGGTAGAGGAGGAAACTAATTGCAAAACAGTTGCAAAGAACGTGTCGGTATAGAAAGTAAGCAAATCTCATAACGGTATTAAAAATGACTCTTAACAAACGTAGAATGTTTATATTAACACAAAAGTAATACTGTAATTTTCACAAAAGATATTAAATGATTGTAACTTGATGATTTCATTAAAATAATCAGAACCAGCGTGTGTGAACACTCCAGTGACTCGGCGCAAATGGAATTCCCTTTTAAGGTACAGCAATTCCATGAACAAAATTCTTGGAACTTTTGCAATTCCTCGTTCCAATAACATTAATACTGAATATTTAGCGAGTTAAAGGCGATGGTTTTTTATCTCAATCCCAATTACAAATAAGTCATCGGAAGAATAATCAAGCAGTCCGATTACGTTCAATATTTTCTTGACTTTTACTTTCTCGTGTAACTGCGTCAAACTATTCAGAAATATGTGGGACCTCTACTTTTCGCCGTACTTTTGAACGAACAGCTTAGGTTTGAAGAAACGTAAGGCGAGACAATGAATTTCAAATAGAGAAATAATTGTAAGTGGGGTTTTGAGTCTTTATGAACTTCGTACGACTTTGTATTAAAAAATGCAACATTGACGTAACGTGCATCCAGAAGCACGACACCTCGATAAAAATTAATTAACTTTCTCGTTCCCTTTTTTTCCATGGCAATTAACATCATAGTTTGTTTTTCAAAGAAGAAAGCATATTGGAAAGTGCTGTACCCACATTCGTCTCGCTATATATATATATATATGATACACACATATACATATACATATATATATATGTGTGTGTGTGTGTGTTTGTGCTTTGTTCTTTCCCAGGCTAATCCAGTTATTATCCGAGCAGTTACGGTATTTCAACATATTTTCAAATCGTAACTTTGTACATCCCTACACACACGCACACGTATAGCGTGTACATATATGTCTGTACGCGCACATAGCTGTATAAGAACGAACGTTATTACCACTGTCTTTATTATACATTTATTGTTCATAATAAAAAGGAATTTATTGCCGTTTTATGGCCTTTTCTCGTAAATAACGAAAGATTCTCATTTGTTAAAACTACCATTTTTAACGTCCATAAACTTTGAGTCAATTCTGAGTTTCCAATTATTAATTATAATTTAGTGCATTTTTTTTTTTTTTAATAAAAATCTACCCCCGTTTCTCCCCCGCCAAAACACGCATGTTCTCTTATACCCTTCCCCAAATACCCATTACTCCCTAAAAACGAGAACCTAAAACATTTAATATTTCTGTATTACCCCATTGTAATATCTGTCTATATCGCCTCTTCATACCCTAACAATTTTTTTCCCTCCACGTAGAATAATAACAATTTCTCCCTTTCCCCCTAAAGTAAAAATGTCACCCCCCCTTAACAAGGACCCCCCCCCCCCCCCCAGTCTGCTTCTACCTTATAGCCTTTAATTTCTATCAATTACTCTATCATAATTGGCTTTGTAACTCTTTTCGAATTACGACTCTCAAATTCGGAACTAATATATACGGCCAGGTAAAGGTGTAGTTATAAACTAAATTACAGGTGCTTTGAGACGCGTAATTCCCTTAATATTACTTATATAAGTCACCCGAGTAGAGATTAAACTTTTCTTGTAGCTTACTGATAACTTAATTACATCAGATTTTGGGTATTCGAGCGCTGTATATTATGGGTATGTACCCTTGCCTCGTATGTTTTCTGTATACATGTAAGAATATCTTTTTTATTTTTGCTTTATCGAATGGGTATTACTTTTCTTTTTTTTTTGGGTAGGGTAAAGTTGGGGTGCGGGTATTGAAGGGGGGGATACCCAAGGAGTTTTATAACTCATAAAAAAATCCACAAATCCAATTTTATCATCTACTAATTTCACAATTTGGACTTTTAACTGCTTAATTAATTGGTGGGTACGATAAGTTAATGCTGTTCTGAATACCCTTCTGGGCAGGGGCATATGGGCAGAATAAAATATGAGGAATGGTTATAATTCAATCTCTCTCTCTCTCTCTCTCTCTCTCTCTCTCTCTCTCTCTCTCGTGATATAAACTGTTGCCCGTATATGCGTGTAAGTAATAACTTTATACATTTGTACAGCTGTTCTCTCTGATATATTGTAGGTCGTTATTGCAACACAACTTCAGGTGTAAATTATAACTAACCAGGTAAATGATTAAAAACTCCTGACTCTCAACACCTGTAATTAGATTCATGGCACTGAAAAACCTTTCAAACATGCAATATATATATATATATATATATATATATATATATATATATATGGTGGTTCAAAAGCCCGGTCTCAAAAGTATTGATTGCATATTTATTTCTGAAACAGGACTTTTAAATCACCCTATATATACCTTATATATATCTTGTATATAGAATGGGTAATAAATTAATTCCAGGGTTATATATATATATATATACTCCCATGGTTATTGCACAGTGCTTATATACTTAATCTGAAGGTTCCGGGTTCGATCCCCAGCTCGGATTTTGTGAATTGAGATTTGAGCAATGAAAGGGTTTTCTCTCGGTCTTCTTCTTGGTGGAGACTGCATGGTTCGGATACCAATTTGACAGTGCTGCTGAAAAACTAAGGTTAATCCCCGGGAAAACGAACGAGATGCACAGGGTGGTTGGTCCATAAATTATCTTTATATTTTCAACTGAAATTTAATTAAATTTATAAAGATAATTTATGGACCACCCTATACTATCCGCGTATCTATCGTTTCTATATACGTACGTACGTGTCCGCTCGTACGTTAGATCAGATACTGTACGTACAAACTACAGGGTGGGCCGTAAGTTTCCATACATAGGAAAAATAAACATTTTTTTATGGACAACCATTTTTATTTATATAATATGCTCTACATGGTTGCCATTGTTTTGAAAACACATTTCAATACGTGTTCCCCACTGTTGATGAACACGCATTAGCACAGTTGACGTTATGCTTGTAATGGCGTTGGTGATACGTTCCTTTAGATGATTTATGTCTCGTATCTTTTCCTGATACACCATGGCCTTCAAGTGCCCCCAAAGATAGAAATCAAGGGGGTGAGATCTGGGGATCTGGGAGACCACTCCACAGGACCACGCCGACCAATCCAAGCATCCGGAAACTGCTGATCCAAATACCGACGCACGTGAAGACCATAATGAGGTGGAGCTCCATCTTGCTGGAAGTAAACTGGGAAGTTACCTTCCTCGTTTAGCAGGGATGGGAAAACCTCTTCTTGCAACATGTTAAGATACCTTTCGGCATTAAGATTTCCACTGACAAAAATTGGTCCAATAATTCTGTCACCCCATATCCCGGCCCACACCATCACTTTACCGGCACCTTGCATCTTCGTCGGACTCAGCCAGTTAGGGTTAGCATTACTCCAATAACGTATGTTTTGCCGATTAACCTCTCCATTGACGTAAAAATTTGCTTCATCAGTAAACAAGATCTTACGTCAAACGCATATTCTTAGGGTATCTGAAACATAAAAACAAACGTTTAATTTTTCCTATGTATGGAAACTTACGGCCCACCCTGTATATACGTACGTATAAATAATTCCGTTATATACAATATATGTAATAGCAACATGTGTATGATTTGACGTACACACAATGTATACATACAGCGTTCATAACGACGTGTGTGTGTGTGTGTGTGAGCGCATAATTGAATCATCAATCAAAAATATCCGTCATTTTGCGATTGTAAAATCAATTTTTGATGGATGCTATAGAATTTACAGGTAAAAAAAGTGTATTAAAAAATAAGTTTAATAATAATGAAAAATGTTGAAAAGAAATTACCTTTAGACAACCGATGAAAATCAATTAAAAAAGTTTAAAAAAAAAAATATATATATATATTTGGTATGTTCATACGTATTTTTACATATTTTATTATTCTCTCTCTCTCTCTCTCTCTCTCTCTCTCTCTCTCTCTCTCTCTCTCTCTCTCTCTACTACCAAGCACTTTGTAATATATATAACTTTAATGCATATATACATAAAATATAATCGTATTTACACGAAAGAGTATATAACTCATTGGAAAGTTATTGAATATGGAAATCACTCTTTCGCTGAATCAATTTTTATCGTCGTAAATTGAAGGTCGTCGCTGTTTCGGAGATTCAAAACTAGCGATAAATCGCTTTTTCAGACGTCCTTTTATACAATACTCGATATATATATATATATATATATATATATATGTGTGTGTGTGTGTGTGTGTGTAAGCACTTAATCTATAATTTTTCTCGCTTCCTTCTCCAAGATGATATCAATTGCAATAAACAATCCATCTAGCTGTCAGGTAAATCATATTTTATGTTTCAAATTTATTGCCTCCTCTCACCTCAACCTTCCTCCAACAACATCCCCCTTAACTCCCACCTCTTATTCTCCCCTTTTTCCCCAGTTGTTCTTCCGCACCCTACACCCCACCACCCCTCTACTTTCCGTCATTCACCTTCCACTTTTTTTTTCCACACACACACACACACACACACACACATACACACACACACACGCTGTACTCTCACTTTTTTATAATTTCATTATATACACACATCATGTATGTATGTATGTACAGTATTTGGGAACATTTATGGCATTCATTACATCAGACCCCCCTCCAACCCATTTCAGGTAAAAGGGGTAAAGGTAAGGAAAGGTCTTGCATTACACACATACACGCGCACACGTAGTAATACCCCACTAAATTCCCCACACCTCTCACTCAGCCCCCAACTATCGTCACTATGTTAGGGAAGAGAAACATTTTTCTATTCCCCCCTCTCCCCCCCACTATTTTTACAACTTGTCCCCCATGTTTGATTTATGAGAATGTTTCAATCGCAGTGACGTAATTATTTGGTATCTAAATGATACAAATACAATACCTTATCGAGGCCCTTAGACCGGAATAATTATGGCTATTTATTATGACTAATAGTTTCTTAAATTGGCTATTAGCTAGTTTTACCTTCTAATAAATTGTCACTGCGCTATTATCTATCGTAGGTTACGAGCTTAATAATACACTGTTTAGGAAGGTTTGAGATCATTATTAATGTTTTTGTATATTATATTTGAGGGTGCGTTCTTATACTGCGAATATTAATCTTTTGTTTATAAGTATGATTAATATGTGCAGTATTGCAAATTGAGGCGTATAATATACTCTACATTCTCTCTCTCTCTCTCTCTCTCTCTCTCTCTCTCTCTCTCTCTCTCTCTCAAGGATATTAAAAAAGGTTAGCCACAGTTATTGTTAATGATTTAGAAATTATATTCAATCAATCATTCGAATTAGGGAAAGTTCCAACCGACTCGAAATTAGCAAATGTAATACCGACCTTTAAAAAGGGGGGATAAGGCAAAATCTTTGTAATTACCGCCTGATCAATTTAACGTCAGTTCTCGGCAAGCTGTTCGAATATATTATAGAACGTATCGTGTATCACCTTAAATCAAACAATTTTTGATTCTCAACGTGGATTCGGACGATATACAGTAGATCTTGTCTAACAAACCTGTTAGAATTTTTCCGTAATATGTATACTGTATAGTTGTATACTTTATACGATGCGAGTAAGGCAATAAGATATGGTGTATCTCGACTTTCAAAAAGCCTTTGACGAGTAACTCACGCGAGATTGATAACTAAAGTTAGAGGACTAGGAATTACCGGTCTCGTTTCCAACCGGATTAAAGATTGGTTAAGAGATAGAAAGTGGAGTGTGGTAATAAATGGAGTGGCTTCGGATTGGGCCCTCGTTACCAGTGGGGTTGCGCAAGATTCCGTTCTGGGTCCTTTACTGATCATCATCACTACGAACGATATAGACGTTGGGCTCCTAAATACATTTTCTAAATTTGCGTACGATACTAAATTAGAAAATAGCGTAAGTAATGAGGCGGGCGTAAGAACGCTTCAAAATGATCTTGATAGGTTGGGCGAATGGTCTGATGCTTGGCAGATGCCATTCAACTTGGATAAATGTAAAGTAATGCATATAGGTTAAAAAACCCGAAGACCGATTACTCTCTCTTGGGAAGGAACTTGACTGAGACCGATCTAGAGAAAGACACCGTCAAAGCACCGTGCAGAAGTCGAAAAGAAGACCTTAAAAATATTAGGTTAAAAGACGGTTCCAATTTAGAAAAGAGGAGATTGTAATGTCTCTCTATAATTCACTAGTTAGACCTCACCTTGAGTACTGTGTGCAGTTTTGGTCTCCGTCCCTTAGGAGGGATAGAGAAAGGTTGGAAAAGGTGCGAGCAAGGGCTACAAAATTGACCCCTTCAATGAGAATGCAAAACTACCAACGAACATTAGAACGCTTAAATCTGTTTACCTTGAGACCAGGAGGTTGCGCGGTCAACTTATTAAAATTTTCAAGATGCTCAATGGAATAGACAGGGCAGACTACGGGAAATTATTCTCATTTAATACCAATGCGACAAGAAGTAATGGTTTTAAATTGGAGCTTAAAACATTTAGTACTTCCATCTGTGGTAATTTCTTCTATAAAATAGTTAATATCTGGAATCAATTTCCCTCGGAGGTTGTTTCAAGCTAGAGTGTAAACATATTTAAATATAGGCTGGACAAAGTTCTGAATACATTCAGAGTTTAAAACTGTCATCACATACAAAATATAATTTAAGAAAATAATACTATAGTGTAACTCTGTGGGAGTTTGTTTAGACATTTCCCATTACACTTAATTCTCACCCCCCCCCCCCCCCTCAACTTTAGAGAGACGTCTCTGGATGATTGTGTTCCACATAGCATGATCAACCATCGAGCAACTTATTTTTTTATCACTTGCTTCATAAACACCTCTAAGTGGGAGACTCTTGAATTCGTCGTAAGCCACAACGGGTGATCACCCGCAAAACGCTTTCATTTTTCATACGGTACAAGCACACGGGGATAGATACAAGGGCCTCCCACTGATATTCCTCGCCGGAAAGAGATTTTCTCGACTCTCGTGGTGGCACAACACCACAAAGTAGCCTATGAACAGCTTAGTATATCACTTGCTGCATAAACACCTTTCACGGCGGGAGACCCAAGTTGAAACTCTGCGACATTCAAAGAGTTGATAGATACATACGCATGACAGACATCCAATTACAGAAAACACGCTCACCCACTTTCTTGTCTTGTTAATATGTCTAAGAATAGAGTAGAAAAATATTTAGTAGAAACACAATTTCATAACGAACAAAGAAGAAAAAATGTATGGCATGGATTAGGTGAGGTAGAGTCGCGTTTCTGCTGTCACGATTTCTATTTTTTCCCTTCTTTCTCTCGGGTGGCTGGATGCGCGTGGCGGGTGAGGGCATGGTGTCGAAAATCTGATTTCTGTTCTTAATTGATTTCCACCCTTTTCCTGTAGAAGTATTTCATCACTTTGCCGGCGTGATGGCTTTGCGCGTACATGGGTGTAGACATGGAGAGTTTAACCTTTACCTCTCTTAATCCCTTTGGGGCTAGCCTGAAATGGGTCATGGAATTTTTATTAGACCGATACTTCGATAGAGCTGTAAATATTTTGTATAAAACCAAAACCTTTATGTTGTGACGATACCAAGTGTTTGATGTGCGATCGGCACAAATATATATATTATTAGTTAGTATATACAGAGGTGCTCTCTAGTGTACGATATCTGTGTGCATAGCGTAATTGTAGAGCTAGTTTATATATTCTCCTCTTCCTGTAAAATTTCCTTGGCTACTCTTCCAGAGTCGGAGTATTTTTTTCAACCTTTTTCCGTACCCGCCTCTGGCGAGGAGGGAGCGGGGGGTGAGGAGAGCGCCTTATGCTTTTTTAATCGTTTTCTACTACTGATAGAATAATTAAAAAATGCATTAGTTTAATAATAAGAATCTCCCCGAGTTGACTGAAAGGTCTTTGAGGATCTCTCTCTCTCTCTCTCTCTCTCTCTCTCTCTCTCTCTCTCTCTCATATAATATGCCCAAATACCCATGCAGTTATAATGGCTATCCAAAACTGCATTCAAAGTAAGCATATAATCGTATGTAATGTCGTATTTCTTTCTCTATTTTAGCCTGTATCACCCTTTATACATTTAAGTTATGTGAATTTATGTAACGATGAGGCCCAGTTTGAAAGAACGTGCATGCCCTAATAATTGGTAGGGACGGATTTATGGGAGAAAATTATTATTGATGGCCCAATAAATTTTTATTGTGAATATGTGATTTGTGCCATTTTTTATGTATGTATCTATAAGTGTGTGTGTGTGTGTGTGTGTTTATCCGTTATGTGTATGTGCCTACATACGCCGGCATTTTACTATTTGCAAGAGAAATTGCATGCAAAATACCTATAAAACATGAAAAAGAAATATATTCTTAGCCTTATAACCTTTCTTCAGTTAAGGACACAAGAGTCAATTGCATTCATTTACTGACTCAGTCGAGCTAATATTCAGTTCAACTGTGACTGAATCAATATCTGAATTGGTATAATGACTCTGTTCAAAGGAAGTTGAAGTACCAAAATAGTTTAATAGTTTTTAAATGATAGTTTATAGAAGGATAATAATTTATCTTTAGTCCTTTTGGGTTTTGTTTTCATAGAATTTGGATACTTTCCAGTTCACATTTCGTGGTGGAATGACGATTGGAATTTTATTTAAATTTAACTATCTTGGTTTCCAAAAAGGTATATATATATATATATAGTCGATGATGTGCCCCGTCGTACTGATAGAAGACTAATTAGTAGGTTTAAATTGTCATGGGGTATCATGTGACAACACGCGTAAAAAAAGATGTTGGACGGTGAAACATCGATCGGATTGGACCAATAATACGACGAATGGAGTTCAAGGTTCTATACTGGGACCAATCTTGTTTCTTATTTACAGTAATGACCTTGAGATAGAGGTGAATTAATAAAATCCTAAAATTAACTGATGATACGGTAACAGTATGAAGCAAGGAAGGGCAATAGAGAAATTCAGTGTGTTAAGTTATCCACATTGAAAAGACCCATGATAGAAGGTATAACAGTTTCGGATCAATGAAAGAAAGCCACCCCCAAAAGTTTCTAGTAAACAATGCCACCCTAAAAAATTATAAAGTAAACAATGCCCCCCCCCCCCGAAAATCACTAAAGTAAAGAATGTAAGTAAAAACACCTTCATAAGGAATTGCTTATTATTTATTACTGTATGCCCTTGATCATTGGTTAAGTTAAGTCATGATATTTTCATTTAAACTAAAATATCACAACTTAACTTAACCTAACCTAAATTACCTATCTACCTAAATAACTTACAGATCAGTGAAAGAAAGCCACCCCCGACCCATTTGGGGGTGGCTTTCTTTCATTGATTCACAGTTTCTGAAACTATGTAGGGTCAATATGGGTTCCATGTTGGTTTGATATTGACTAATAATAAAATAATATTCTGTTAACTAGCTGAGAAACTACAGAACTATAGACAAAGGCTGTAACGCCCCCAACAGTGAAAAATAAGTCCCCTTCAAAAGGAGAACTGGGTTGAACCAAATACATCATCTACGGCGAGCTTGTCACTGCATCCCGATCCCCATTTCTCAAACTGGCTTGGGACAGTGCATGGCTGACACGAAGAAGAAAAAAACTTAAGGCGAAAGAGATTCGCTAAACAGGGGAACTAATTTTTATTAAGAGCAGTCTAACAAAAGTGGAATTAGCAACAAAGGTTAACCAAGACAGATTTCCAACTCGTGTCCTATCCAATCGTGTTTATAAATAACAACTTTTAAAAGAGGAGAATACTTTCCTTTCATATACAGTAGGTCTCATTTAGTTAAAGCTATATGATACCCAGTGTTTGCACATGCGCGAGAATAAAGAAATATAACAAGTGGAAGGAAAAGTTGCATCTCCCTGTTCGTCCCAATAAAATATATATATATATATATATATATTATATATATATATATATATATATATATATCTTGTTAACTGTAGGCCCTATAATAAATATAATTAGATTAAATTAAATAATGTTTGCTTGAGAGGTCACCATACAACTTAATGTCCTAAAACTAATTAAAAGGATTTGAAAGAGCTTTGCGATTTTTTTTTGGGGGAGGGGGGTTAATTATTAAGAAAAAGAAATTATTAGTGAATTAAAAAATGTAGTGATTAATAAAATACGGTTTATACACAATTTTTTGAAATGACAAAAGTTATAAAGATGATAGACTATGAATTAATCGTCAGCATAAGAACATAACAAAATATAATAAATGAAGTTACATTAAATTGTACAATACGATATTAATTAATGTTGTCACGAGGAATGGGTTTCCTGTAGTAGGTTAAAGAAAATGGATTTACTGTACAATGTTTAGGCCAGTGGTTCCCAATCTTGTTTGTATGGTTACCAAACCCAATTCTTATCCAGCTCCATTACCCCAATTATTAGATATCATTTTTATAACTTCTCGATTATCACACTATTATTTCTTATAACTTCTGGATCGCGTGTCATTACCCCAGTGGGGTAATTCACCCCTAGGTTGGGAACTACTGGTTTAGGCGATAACTGTAATAACTGGGCGAGATGATCTGTAGGGCTACACCAAAGAATTGTCACTGAGTTAAGTAGGCGCAGTAAACGAGTGAAGCCTACACACAAAAACACAGTCACTAAGTACATAGTAGGCGTGGAGAGCCTCAAATATCAATTAGAAGCCGACTTGGAAAAAATGGTGAGTTACATGGAAGTATAGGCTATAGAACAAGGGCTTATACCAGTGCTTAATGGACGATGTCGGCTACAGTAAGTGAGAGAGCCTGAAGGAGGCCGACTTCTGGAGTTAACCTTCGGTGGGACGAATCAAAAACGTCCTTTGATTATAACTGACGCGGGTGTAGGAGAGAGCTTTCATCAGTGTTCTTGAGGACTCGTAAAAGTTGTACGAGTAAACAAAAACTCCAAAGACCAAACGAGGAGGTCTTTGATTAAAAACTAACGCCGGTGTCTTGGCGTCTTCAGAAAATTTCTCCTGATCCGTAGAAGTGTTCTGATAAACTCGAGGCGACGAACTTGAGATTAGCTATAGTTTGTTGATGCATATAGAAGGTTGACAAAAGTTAAAAGATACCTTCGGTTTCTCTGTAGTTTTTGATCTGATAATAAAAGCGAATAAATAATAACAGATTCTTAGAATTAGAGCACTATCAAGATGATGATGATGATGATGGTGTTGAATGGATCCAATAACCAACCTGATTCATTGACACAGTTCTGCCAAATCCCCGAGCTTGTTACGATACACAAGTGTTTTAATATAACGCCGTCGATATAATTCAAAGGGGTTTAGTCGGGTGATCGAGGTCCCCATGTAATCGGTCTACCACGGCCTATCTAGCACTGAAACATATTAACATGAGCGGGGGGGGGGGATTCACCAAAGATTAACGTTTGCCACTTTGGTGGCAGGGCTACTTCTAAGACAATTTTAATGGGTGGGTTAAAATAGTTTATTTTTGTATTTGTATTTGATTACAAATAACAAAAATCAAATCGAATGTATAATTATGTTCATGCATATATTACTCGTATGCTCGTATATATGCTCTTATTTTATTTTAGTAGATGGGTGAAATCTTTCTGTACGTGGGCAACTGCAGTTGTCCACGTACTGGAGGAGATTGTAGACACCAATCGACCAGGGAAGTACTCCGGGATGCGCGTTAGGCAGAAGACAGGGAGTGCTGCAACTCCCGTTTCTCCTGTCACTGTGCTCTTTATCTGATATTTTTCCGTTTTTTTTTGTCTACCCTGTGAGCAGTCCAGTGTGCTCTCAAGCACACGCTTCTCCCTCGATTCTTCACTACACACAGTACATGCATCTTACACACTACAGTCTTTTCAAAATTTATGAAGAAAAAATAGAAGAATAATATGGCATTATGGACCTCGGAGACCTTGATTTTGGCTCTCTCCTCCTTATATAAGTGGGGTGCGTTTTTGCGGACACTCGCTCTTGCCCCCTCCTTCCAACATATGATAAAAAATATATATACACACACACACACGCTCTCTTGTCTCCTCCTGCGTACTCGGCTATAAAAATATTTACCGTATTATTAAATTTATACCATAAGTGACCTCCTTTTTGGTCAGGATACCTGTTATTTGATATATATATATATATACACACACACACCATTATTATTAATACATAAATTCGAACTTATAATTCTTATAATCATAGATATGTATATCAGTAAAATTACTACATATATACAATTTTATTATATATAATATATATATATAGTATTATTATTATTATTATTATTATAGGCTTCGTGTCTGAATGAATTGGCTTGTTGGTAGCACGAAAATTGCAAATAACTCTTGAATTATCACATATTTAATAATAATAATAATGATAATAATACTAATAAGATTTATTTATTTATTGTTGCTAATATCATTTTTACAACCTTAAAATTACACGTTATTAAGTCGCCGATTTTAAACTCATAATATCAGTGTCGTCGGCGGGAATTGTCGGAAATTGTCAGATACTGTCGGTTATTGGCGGTGTGTATATATATATATATCGTAAACATCTGATTCAATACGTGTTTTCACGTTTTTTAACGTTATTTGGCAAGTTTTTTTTTATATTTTAGGGGTTGAGGTGGAGTTGAAAGGGGGGAGAGGGAGGGGGAGGGTTAAAGTGTGTGGTTACCTTTTTTTTTCCGACATGTTTTGTGTGTTAATAAATTGTCGGGTGTTTTCGCAATATCATACACTTTTAATCACTATAATACACCGCTGGTTTTTACTTTGTCAGAAGTCTTGTATGTGTGTGTGTATATATATATATATATATTAATATATATATATATAATAATTAAATATTTTATCTGCGGTTAAAATTTGAACAAAAGTCTATTGTTGATTTTTTTTTTCCAACCAATAATAATTATTTGGTTCTTATTTTATTTATTTATTGTTTTTTTTTTACGATTTCATTTTCGTGCGATGAATTATCTGTCCTATATTACGAGTCGTATTGTTGCTTTTTTATTGCTACAAGATACAGTATACGATATATATAATATGTAGTTGTTCATGCGTAATATTCCATTTATGGGACCCTATCGTTGCCTCAGATAGTTAAAATAAAATGCTGGTTATTATTACCTCAAGTGCGAAACAGTTAACGTGTAAAATGCCTTTGGACGCTAAAGCGTTACGCGTTTCCTTGGTGTTTTAAATGAAAATGAAATGAAAATGAAAAAGTTTATTGGCAGACTATAGTCCATATGACAAATATTATTAATACAATGACAGTTCATATACTAAGGATAGAAAATATACAATTGATTAGAAATAATACTGCACTGTCGAAGTTAAGTGGAGCTACAGACAGACGTTTTCGTACCAAGAAGTCCATAGCTTAGAGGATAAATGGCAGGACTCATGGATAGCTTGGATGATCGGGTTGGTTGATTTTTTAATTCTTTGCATTAGACTGTGTTGAGCACGTCTTGTTACCTCCGGGAAGCTCGGGACATTGCGGGTAGCAAACATTTGCGAAGCTGAGCATCTCGGGGGTAATTTATGTAAGAGTCTAAAAGACCTGTTGTACAGCAAATTTAGGGTTCTGCCAGAACCTTTTTTATAATTCACCCAGAGTTGCTGACCGTATATATTACTGCAGAAAGTACGAAAGAGTGTGTCTTTAACTTCACTCGTACAGAAACGAAAGTTCCTTATGGTCATATTCGCTTTAGCACACAGGCTTCGAGATTGTTTTCTTATATCCGAGTCATCACTCAATGACGGGTTGTGTTAGCTTTTATCGCGTTGTAGTGTCGTAGTTTGCGCCCTCATCTTCTACTCAAGAGGTGTTGGGTTCGAACCCTGGTGTAGGCGGTTTTTTCATCGTGAAACATCGTGCGTGTTCATACATGATATTTCGTATGTTATAATGTTTCAGACCGACAAAGACCACTCGTGGCTGGTCGACCTAACCGTGTTTGTAATTGTGTATTGCGCGAGTCCTCCGTGGTGACGGAGGGGACCTACAATTTTAATTTTACGTGAGTTCCGAACCACAAAAACCTTAATTTTATTACCTTAAACTATACCCAATCTATAAACATATATGCGTCTAATCGATTTTTAAACCTATTTATACACGTGCTACTAATTACTTCTACCGGCAAACTATTCCAGCTATGCGTAAAAACGTTTTTGGCAACTGCTGTTTCGAACCTTCTACTTGTCAACTTACACCCGTTATTTCTAGTTCTATTATAATGTGATATTTCGAAAAAGCTCTCTCTATTTACGTTATTGAACCCATTCATAATTTTAAAAACCTGGATTAGATCACCCCTTATCCTATCCTCGTACGACTTTGACCTAAGTGACGGAATCATCTTAGTTGCTCGTCTTTGAACTCGTTCGATTTTGTCTATAGTATATATATATATATATATATATATATATATATAATATATATATATATATATATATATATATATAATATCCCGTGAGGGATCTTTGTCAGTTACCCCCATCGGGCGCGTCCCCAGGTGGCGGATAGGGGAGCTCCCCTCTGGAGAGTGGCGTTACGCCCGTGGACCAAAAGTTGACAGGGTATGTTCGGAGAACTTAAAGTGGCAGCCCTACCACCGGACTCGGCTGCTGTGGGTTAATCCCCTGCACAGCCTAAACACTACGATTACAGAAATTGAAACTGCAAAACGGGACGGATCTAACGTTGACGAACTTTGGCATGAAATATCGGACACGAATTGGATGCTGGAATATACGAACTATGTACGAGGCATTGAGGCTTAAGCAAATTGCGAGAGAAGCTGAGATATAGATATAGGGTGGCGGTTGTGGGATTGAGCGAAACGAGGTGGACAGGAGACGGAGAAGTACGAGTGGGACCATGCCAGAAACTATTGTACTCCGGAAGACCAAGTGGAGAAGAACATAGGGAACCCGTAGGCATATTGCCCACAGGAGAGGTGGAGAAAAGTTCATTGGAACGGGAGCCAATGTCTTCGAGAACAATAAGAGTAAGATTTAAGACGAAGGCTAGACCCATAACAAGTATTCATTGTTATGCGCCTACAGAACAAGCGGAGGGTGAGCGGAAGGAAGAGTTTTATGAACAGCTCATTGAAGTTTTTGGGAGAGTTAAGAGAAAAGACATTATCCTGATGGGAGACCTCAACGCGAAGGTGGGGAGAAACAACAGAGACAGGGAGTATGTAATGGGCAAGCATGGTATAGGAGTAATGAATAGAAATGGTGAATTATTCGCAGATTTCTGTGGAGAGCAGGAGCTTGTGATTGGTGGTACCCTGTTCCCGCGTAAAGATTGATCATATAGCCATTAAGAAGAAGTGGAGGGGATCGCTGATGGATGTGCGAAATAGAATAGTAGTAGATGTAGCAAGCGATCATCATTCGATGATTACATTGCCGGGGAAAACTTATAGAGAGAAGAGTAAAATCAAAGGATGGAACTATGTATATTGACTGCGGAGATGCAACAATTGGAAAGGTGGAAAGAGCATTTTAGAGAAGTTTTGAATAGAAATAAACCCGAGGAGTTAATTAAAGAAGAGGTAAGAGGGAACCAGGAGCTGAACATTGATGTTAGACCACCAAATAAGGCTGAAATCCGGAGGGCTATCAAGAAGTTAAAAGGAGCAAAGTCGCTAGGGATTGATGGTGTAGAGGCAAACTGTTGAAGGTGGACCCAGGGATAATGACAGACGAATTACATGGACTCTTCGGTATAATATGGGAAACCGAGAAGTTTTCCAAGGAATGGAGAGAGGGTTTGCTGGTGAAAATACCAAAGAAAGGCGATCTATCGCGATGTGACAACTTTAGGGGAATCACACTGTTGTCTATACCTAGTAAGGTGCTGACCCATATTATTTTGGAAAGAATAAGGAGGGAGGTGGATGCTAGGCTAAGAAGAGAACAGGCAGGATTTAGAGAGACCCGATCCTGTGCCGATCAGATCAATAGACTGAGAATTATTGTGGAGCAGAGCTTGGAATAGCAGTCCCGCCTGTATTTGGTGTTTGTAGACTTTGAAAAAGCTTTTGGTAGTGTGGATAGAGGCTCTATGTGGACAGTGATGGAAAACTATGGAATACCGGAGAAGATTATTAATATCGTTAAAGAATCATACAGAGGATTTTCTTGCAGAGTGGAACATAACGGGAAATTTACAGGGCCATTTGAGGTGACAACAGGAGTGAGACAGGTTTGTCTGCGTGACGACAATTGGGCGCAGGACAAATGAGCGCCGACAATTGAACGCCAAGACAATTAAGCGCAAGACAATTGCGCTCTATTTGTCTTGCGCTCATAAGTCGGGGTAGCGGTTGTCTGTTGTCACTATTGATATTTTTGTTAATGCTGGATACTGTAGTGAGGAGAGTGGTTGAGGGAGGTAGGAGGGGTATTGGTTGGGGATTGCTGGATGTTTTGGAGGACTTGGACTATGCCTACGATTTGTGCCTTTTGTCACAGAGGCGTGAGGATATGGTAGCGAAGCTGAAGGATCTGGGAAGAGAGGGAAGAAAGTTAGGATTTGAAATTAATAAAGGAAAAACTAAGACAATGAGATTAAATGGCAGAGATGGAGCCTTCAGAGTTGGGGAGGTTGAGCTTGGAGAGGTTGACGAGTTTGTCTACTTGGGTAGTGTAGTGGCAAAGGATGGGGGAGCGGAGGAGGATGTTAGAAGAAAGTTGACTAAGGCTGGGGTGCTTTGCGCTGCTGAACCCAGTATGGAGATCAACCCAGTTGTCGAGGAGAGTTAAAATAAGAATATTTAACAGTAATGTTAAATCAGTCGTCCTCTTTGGTAGCAAATCATGGAAGGTAACAAAAGAACTGGCAAAGAAGGTGCGAGTGTTTGTGAATCGATGTCTGAGAAAGATTATGGAAATTACATGGCCGGATAGAATTTCAAATGAAAGACTATGGCAGATCACAAATCAGGAAAGGATAGAAAAGCAAATTAGGAAAGGGAAGTAGAGACGGGTTGGACATGCTTTGAGGAGAGAAGAGAGAGAAATAGCTAAGACGTCTTTGGAATCGAAGCCGCAAGGAAGAAGGAAGAGTAGTAGACCGATGATGACTTGGAGGAGATCCTTACTGATGAAAACTAAGAGAATTGGAAGAACCTGGCCAGTAGTTAAAGTCCAAGCGACCAGCCGTACCCAATGGCGAAGCACAGTTGACGCCCTATGCTCCACGTAGGAGTGAAGAGGACATAAGTAAGTATATATATATATACGGGATGAATTTCACAATTAAACACGTGAAATGAATGAATGCTGCAAATCCACAAGGAAAAAGAAAAACGATTCTAAGGCCTTTCGTGTATTCAGAGCTACACCTCGTCAGGGAATCATTCCCTGACGAGGTGTAGCTCTGAATACACGAAAGGACTTGGAATCGTTTTTCTTTTTCCTTGTGGGTTTGCAGCATATATATATATATATATATATATATATATATATATATATATATATATAATATATACACTGCGTTCGCACTTATTAAGCAGATTACATTTTTTCCAATGTTTTCAAAAGTTTTTCCCCGATTTCAATGAAATTTGTAGCAAATAATCACTATATATAGCAGCATTGATGGTATTCATTTCGATAAAATATTTTGATAATTAAAATACTTCTCATTTTATTGAAAAATATGTAAAATATTGTGTTCCGAATTATTAAGCAAGTATTCTATTTACGGATCTAAATGGTGAAAATGGGTAAGAAGAAGGATTTAACACCAACTGAGAAAAGAAAAATAGTCAAGTTACTCGCTGAAAATATAAAATCTATTGAAATTGCGAAGCAGTTTGGCAGAGCTTATCGAACTGTAAAGAAGTTTGTAGCGGAGGGTACCAAACTGAGGCAGCGAAGTGATAAAGGAGCTATAAGAAAAGTGACAAGGCGGCAGATATCTGTAATCAAGCGCAAATTGCAAAGCATCCATTGTCCTCAAGTAAAGAGGTTTTTGAGCAGGCTGGCATACATAATGTACCAAGAACATCTCGATGTGGAATCCTCCAAACAATTGGCAAGACGTGTAAACCTACGATTCAGTCACCATTAACACCCAGGTACAAGAAGCAGCGTGTTGAATGGGCGGGTCAGTACGTGAAAACAGATTTTAATACTGTATTGTTCACCGATGAATGAAAAGCAACCCTTGAAGGACTTGATGTTTGGTCAAGAAGATGGATTGCTGAGAGCCAATTTCTACCATCGAGATTAAGACGCCAACAAGGTGGAGGTAGTGTCATGTTTTGGGCAGGATTGATAGGCAATGAAGTTGCTGTCCCATACAGAGTGCCTCATGGTGTAAAAATGAATGCCCAGTCTTACACAAACTTTCTAAAAGAAAACCTCATTCCATGGTAGAGATTGACCCTTAGCAATCCATCTTCTTGACCAACCATCAGATCCCTGAAGGGTTGCTCTTCATTCATCGGTTAACAATACAGTATTAAAATCTGTTTTCACGTACTGACGCGCCCATTCAACACGCTGCTTCTTGTACCTGGGTGTTAATGGTGACTGAATCGTAGCTTTACACGCCTTGCCAATTGTTTGGAGGATTCCACGTCGAGATGTTCTTGGTACATTATGTATGCCAGCCTGCTCAAAAACCTCTTTACTTAAGGACAATAGATGCTTTGCAGTTTGCGCTTGATTACAGATATCTGCCGCCTTGTCACTTTTCTTATAGCTCCTTTATCACTTCACTGCCTCAGTTTGGTACCCTCCGCTACAAACCTGTTTACAGTTCGATAAGCTCTGCCAAACTGCTTCGCAATTTCAATAGATTTTATATTTTCAGCGAGTAACTTGACTATTTTTCTTTTCTCAGTTGGTGTTAAATCCTTCTTCTTACCCATTTTCACCATTTAGATCTGTAAATAGAATACTTGCTTAATAATTCGGAACACAATATTTTACATATTTTTCAATAAAATGAGATAATTAGTTTAATTATCAAAATATTTTATCGAAATGAATACCATCAATGCTGCTATATATACAGTAGTGATTTATTTACTGCAAATTTCATTGAAATCGGGGAAAAACTTTGAAAACATTGGAGAAAATGTAATCTGCTTAATAAGTGCGAACGCAGTGTATATATATATATATATATATATATATATATATAGTGTGTGTGTGTGTGTGTTCCCTAACCAGTTATAAATTGATCCCCTATTAATTTGGGGGGAATTTTTTAACCCCTCTCAGAACTGTTTTATATAAAAAAAAACCCTCTTAAATTTTAAGTAATTGTTTCCAATGCGTCATTGTGAAAAAGGTCTATTGTGAGGATCTTCCAACCGCTTATTCTATCTTCTAACCAATGTTTTTGACATTCTTAAAACCTTATAATGGGTTCCGCCCCCCACTCCTTGGCCTCAAATTCCAAAATTTGATTTTATATTTAGGTTCAGATCTCTCTCTCTCTCTCTCTCTCTCTCTCTCTCTCTCTCTCTCTCAATTTTGAAAACTTAAGTTCTTTCATGCCAGACGCTTGTATGGAGAGCAGAACTCTTCAAAACTTATTAAAGTGTTCGGTGAGCACTGTGCTTGTACTGACGCATATTTGGAATTAATAAATTTCGGCATGCCATTTCTTCCCAGCTTAGTTCCAGTATCAAAGGATTTGTGCAGGAAACGGGACACGAGGGAGTATTTCCAACCGCAGGCACTTCTGTGCATACTTCAATTTAGCCCTTTTGGAAATCGAAAGATTCCAAAGGTTTTATACTATTTTAGGATGGAATTACGTTACCGAGGCATGTATCGGGGCATAACATATTATACCCTAATACCCTATACTGCAGATTCACAGTGCAAGAAAACAAACTTCTGCGATTGGGGAACAGTTTATTGTCCAACTTTATCATTTGTTTTTAAATAAATAAAATAGTCTAAAGATACCCCGTCACCCTTTGGGTATTCTTTAAATTATCTGTAATTTTGTCTAATTTTAAAAAGCTTTTGTTGGCTCTCATTGTGTCCCTGAAATAAGTGTGCCTTCAAAAAATATGTATCCCTAAAAATATATGTATCCATAAAGTGCGAATCTTTCAAATATATATATTCCTGAAATTTTTGCACCCTCCTTAATTTAGTCTTTCCATAAGAATTTTTATTCCATACCCAAAGATGCCCCAGCGAAGTTTTGTTTACCGCATATTTTTTTCTTCAAATTTAAAAAAAAAATAATTTCACGCTTTTTCTCAGATCTTTGCAATTTTCATCCATTATCAATTTTTTTATACATACCCCGATAATAGTACCCATCCCCTATTATCTGCCCACCCCCTCCCCTAAGTCTTTGTCATACCCTGCTTCTAGTGTCATGAAAGGGGTTGTCTGTATGCCCATCCTTTCTAATAATAACCAACCCACCTCCGTGCGTATTCTTATTGCTGTATTTCATCAATCAAGGAAGACGGTCTAAGGTCCTGCATATGGAGTACTCCCCACCCCCACACGCTTGGACAGGCCCCCTATTTTTAGGGACATAATTTTGACCCTTATTCTTTTGGCAAATAAATACTAAAATCCTGTCCATACGCAGTATTAGTCAAAAAGGCGAGTTCGGGTATCGTAAATCAAAGTCGGTGAGAGATGAAAGGATTTTTTTTCCTTTATTTCACACCTTCCCGTTGCCATGGTAACATCTCACGTCGTACATGGGAGGATAATTACATCTTGTATGACTCTTTTTCATTGGCACTTTAATTATATTAATTATATCGAGTTATATTAACGTAATTATTAATTTTTGTTGCTGTTTTATATTCTTTCGTTACAATTCCTTTTAATGCATGCCAGTTTGCCCAATACCCATGTTGTATTATACCCGGTCTGGTGAGGAATGGGCTAGGGTATGTCTTAGTATTAAATAAACAAGATTTTGACAATATACCCGTTTGTAAAAATCTATTTGAATTTTTAGTTTTTTAAATGTGTGTATATATATTATTATTATTATTATTATTATTATTATTATTATTATTTTTCAAATTATGACTGCTCATGACCACCAAAATAAAGGTGGATAGCAGAGCGAACACATGACGAAAACTATGGTACAACTAACGGAAATGTAACAAAAGGCGGAAAAAAAAACCGTATATATATATATTTTTTGTTTCCTCTCAAATGTTGCTTATACAGAAAATGTGATGACCTATACCGCATATATATATATATAGTACAGGGTGTACATAAAGTCAGGATCTATTTTTGTGAAGCACTTGGAAATTATATGGAATTCAATCATAAAATGATAAAGTGGTAACATTTATTAAATAATTAAGAGTAGGATTCGACGTGACGCCCATCAGTATCCCTGCACAGCTCAAATCGTTCCGCAGCATTTCTAAACACATTCTGGAGCATTTGCGGGGTTATGTTATCTGCAGCAGTTCGTATACGTGTACGTAAGTTTTCAAGACTCGTAATCTTCGTCTGATAGACGTGCGATTTGATAAAGCCCCATGCAAAGAAATCTAAAGGGGTTAAATCTGGTCATCTCGCTGGCCAAGGTCTGTTGCTTCCGCGTCCGATCCAGCGATTTGGAAAACGTCCATTTAGATAATCCTGAACAATTTTGGCATAGTGACAAGGAGCACCATCATGTTGATAGACGACGGTACTAACAATCCTATCCCCGTCGTCTATCAATATGATGGTGCTCCTTGTCACTATGCCAAAATTGTTCAGGATTATCTAAATGGACGTTTTCCAAATCGCTGGATCGGACGCGGAAGCAACAAAAGACCTTGGCCAGCGAGATCACCAGATTTAACCCCTTTAGATTTCTTTGCATGGGGCTTTATCGAATCGCACGTCTATCATACGAAGATTACGAGTCTTGAAAACTTACGTACACGTATACGAACTGCTGCAGATAACGTAACCCCGCAAATGCTCCAGAATGTGTTTAGAAATGCTGCGGAACGATTTGAGCTGTGCAGGGATACTGATGGGCGTCACGTCGAATCCTACTCTTAAAATGGTAACATTTATTAAATAATTATCATTTTATGATTGAATTCCATATAATTTCCAAGTGCTTCACAAAAATAGATCCTGACTTTATGTACACCCTGTACTATATATATATATATATATATATATATATATATATATATAATATATATATAGGTTCTCTCTTAACTTTGGAATGTGATGTAATTGCCTTGTTTTTAGTTGTGATTACCACCGAAGATGGGGATTGGATCGCGCGAAACGTCTGGTAATTAAAGAATGTTAATTCAAGCGTTTGTCATTTTATTGATCTTGAAATGGCGCTTCCCAAGGAACAATCCTTGTCGGAATTCTTGGAGATATGGCCAACCAACGCTGCTGAACTACCACAGATTTGAGAGATCTCGTAAAAGGTTTTCAAATACTAGTTGTGATCTTGAATTCCTTTATCATACTTGCTAACATTTTAAAAAGCAAAAGCGGTAGGATCTGTAATCAATATCAGGGGGTCCTCTTCCTTCGGGAAATTTTTAAAAATCGTCTTAAATGATTCATTCTTGCGCATTCTGAGCATAAAAAGTTTGATATTATTTGCATATTGTTCGTGTTGATAATGTGAAAATCGGTAGCCTACCGCCTAAAGCGGTAGGGTTGGCAAGTATGCTTTCTATGCGTAAGGCCTACAATTACATTCCAAAGTTCCTTAAGTTTAATCTATATGGAAAACAATCGTATAACGCTAATATTTATAAATCTTTTCAATATAATTTTCTTAATAAGGAAATTAAACGTAAAAAAAAGGCTTGAAAAATGTTGTAAACCTTCATTTAACAATTTATGTGAAAGTCTTAGGCCGGCCGTACGCAGGATCGTCTCGCGACTGACGACTCGAGTCGCGCGTGATTTGACATTGACAGAATGGGAGCCCCGTGTCATTTGACATTGACAGAATGGGAGCCCCGTACACTGCAGCGACCGCGACGCGATTCACTTTCACATAAGGCGATCCCCCGGCCTTAAAGAACAGTTATCATAATTGGATATTTTATCCCTTAAAATTGTTTTTAATTTTAAGATTAATGATTTTGTTAAGAAATTAAAGTTAAATATGGCTCCAAACTGTCTAACTTTGATCTACACTCGAGTTTACGCAATATCGACTCTGATAAAGTAATTTTTAATTCCTCGAATAGACGGAGAAAAGACTCGTATCGTTCCGTTTAGATATTAGAATCGCCAATTATAAATTGATTTATCATAAATATTCTTTAACATTTGGAAAATTAGTTTTTCAACGTTAACTCTTGTATTATTACCGACGGGAGTAAAGTGGATGCGGTTAAATGAGGAATTATTAACATCTTAAAAGAGATACTTTTATAATTTTAAACTGTAAATTAACTACCAGAATTGATTTAACATATTTGAAGACATTGTTCAGTGATGAATCATCGATTGTCTCTAGGCCAGATAAAGGTAGGGGCGTCATCCTCATGAACTGATTACGTAAATAAGACCCTCAACATCCTCGACGATCCCATAAATTTCTTACGTACTTCGCATTTTGCTTTAGCAAAGTTTTTAGTTCCGATATTTTCCGAACTGACGTCCAATTGTTGTTACACTCTCTCTAACTCGTTTTGTTTTGTCGAACAAATAACCTCTGTTCCGAATGTCGATAACTTATTTATGGCCACCTTTGATATAGAGTCCCTTTTTACGAATGTTTTGCTCGAGAAACTATCGATATTTGTATTAACCCATTAGTGCCCATTGGTAGAATTTCCTACCGCCAAAATTGTTTGTCATTATTGCATCACTTTTTCTTCTATTCACGTGATCTTCGGTATGAATCATTGACATGACGCAATTTTTGACATGACGCAAGCGTGATGTCAATGACTCGTACCAAAGATCACGTGAATAAGAGAAAAAGTGATGCAATAATGACAAACAATTTTGTTGGTAGAAAATTCAACCAATGGGCACTAATGGGTTAATATCTTATTTTCCCAAAGTAATTATCAAGTTTTAAATTTTTATCGGGAAGATTTTATCATTTGCTCAGTTTGGGTGTGACGGATACTATTTTCTTTTTCAACGACACTCCTATAAACAGATAGACAACATGGCAATGTGGTCCCCCCTCGGACCCACTTTTGTCAATACATTCTTTTGTTATGAGAACGACAGTGGCTTGATGAGTGTCCTTTGTATTTGAGACCAGTTCTGTATCGTAAATACGTTGATGAAACTTACCTCCTATTCAGACATCGTTCATCCGTATCGCAATTTCTCCATTATCTTAATGCGGAACATCCATGTACTAAATTTACTTTAGTAGTAGTAGTAGTACAGTAGTAGTAGTAGTAGTAGTAGTCAACTCGCAACTGACATTCCTCGACGTTAAAATTTCAACATTAAATAATAATGTTATTACTTTAATGTTTAGGAAAAGGACTTTCACTGGGTTAGGTACTAACTATCCGAGTGATATGCCCTTCATTTACGAGATTAATTCCATTAGGACACTCATTGACCCGCCTATAAAATTTGCTCGTCCTATTAAAATTTTCATTCAGAAGTAACTTTTTTGATCAAGTACTTCCACGACAACCTCTCTACCCTGCTAATCTGGTCCCTAAATACGTTGGATCTTATCTAAATAATATCTATACCCCTAAACACCCAACTCCTACAGTTCCCAAACGTATTTAGATACATTCAACTCGCATTTTATGGCTACATAAATTGAAACTGACTTAAAGTCCTTATTAACTCTACTTTACCCATAAACTGATTTTAAGTTTGTTGGTGTCAATACTTTTACGATTCGTTCTTTTTATTAGAAACGAGGAGAGTCTGCCTAAGTCCCTCGTGTCTCGACTCGTATACGCTTCTCATTGTGGCTGTAATGCCACATATATTGGATCCACTTCACGCCAATTAAAAACGAAGGTCGATGAGCATTTGGGAATTAGTAGCAGAACCTCCTTCCCGTTGAATCAACCACCGAAATCATCTATCCGAGAACGTAGTTTGAATCGTAATCACCGTGTCATTCTCGATAGTTTTTCGATCCTTCGTAAGCTAAACTCGTAAAACTGATCTAAGATTTACCGAGTCACTTTGTTTTTAGTAATAAACCCACTCGCGATGTTTATGGTCCAGTTGTTGAATTAAACATTGTAAAGTAACGTACTTTGGTTATTTAATTGTTTTTAATCATCTCTTAACATTTTAAACTACGTACTATAATATAATTATGTATATATTATAGGTTCTCTTTAAACTTTTGAAAATGATGTAATTGCCTTGTTTTTAGTTGTGATTACCACTGAACATCGGAATTGGATCTCCCGAAACGTCTGGTAATTAAAGAATGTTAATTCAAGCGTTTGTCATTTTATTCATCTCGAAATGCCGCCAGGAACAACCCCTTGTCCAGAATTTTATATATATATATATATATATATATATATAATAAAAAATCTCTCTCTCTCTCTTTGTTGAGCGGCATCCCTATTCCCCCTTTTTGCTTCCCTCTGCACCACTTTTCAGCATCCTATTCCGCATCTCATATCACGTGTTCTGTCGTTGCTGTCACTCTGTCAGACTTCGCCGGCAGCTCGATTTAAATCATTAAGTTCCTGTCAGTCAAGCCATTACGCTGTCACCTGTGACGAGAGAGAGAGAGAGAGAGAGAGAGAGAGAGAGAGAGAGAGAGAGAGAGAGAGAGAGAGAGAGAGAGTAATAATGGTAAAAAATGATTATGATGACTGAGACAGTAATAATACTATTATTAATATATCTGAATATTAAATGTGCCCAACCTTCATGATGGGCGTTGATATAATGACCTTATCGAGGTCATAATAGTGACCTCATTTATGGGGGTATGATAAACGCAGACCTATGGGTATTTAATTTGGCAGTTAATCTATTGACCCAGATGGTAATTTGAGGCATTAATATACAGGGTGGTGCCCTATGTGGGTATTATATAGTGACCTAATCCGGTCACTAATAATGGCCTATATAAGTTGGGCATTAATATTCGTATAGTGCAAGATAAATGGGGCATTCCTCGCTATAAACGCATATATGAACTGGATCTCTCTCTCTCTCTCTCTCTCTCTCTCTCTCTCTCTCTCTCTCTCTCTCTCTCTCTCTGAAAAAACGTTGAATCAAATTCAACTGTTGGTGATTGATCGATTGTGAAGAAAAAATGGAATGTTTTCTTAAAAAAAAGACTCAATCTGTCATTACAGAACGCCCACGGATCTGTACGCCCGTCACTTACGCCCGTGGACGCCCATGGACGCCCATGACTAATTGGCATTCGCTCATATTCTGAAAACGCCCACAAGGATTTTTATGGTTAAGTACAATTCCATTGTTCTTATTTTAATCGTATACTATTATTTTTATTGATAGTATCATTATTAGTAATAGTTAGTCACACTATCAAAGTACAATAGTATTAAAGGGTTTCGCGCGAAGCTCTAGCTTCACACGGAGTTCTACATGAGCTTGACCTGATGGAGGAGAGAGTTGCTTTCTTGACCTCCGCAAGTAGATCCGGCTCATCTGGAACTATTCAAAGTCATGTTTCTAGTTTCCTCTTGAAAGTACCTATGTTGGCGTTCCTCTGGTTATTATAAGTATTATTATTATTATTATTTTCTGGCATGAAATTTAAAATTGTTCTATGACGACGAAGCGCTTTTCCTTCGGATTTGAGGCTGCTCCTCGTTTGTAGCCCCCAGTGTAGCGGGGGCCTCGTCCAACCTGGCTCCGCTTTCCAAGGTTGTTTGGGTGGGTATAAGTGTTCAGTATGAAATCCTACAGGAGTGCCCATGGTATATATTTGTTTACTTATTTTTCTTCTTCGTACCAGTTTGGTATATGAGCCAATAATCCTTGAAGTCTTTGCCAATTGCTAGTCTTCTTATTCTGGGAATAAAATGCCCGTATATATTCCTCCTAACGGGATAATACTCGCTTTAAACGGGGCCACAAAGACTGGGTATAGCATTCTAATTGGGTCTTTATAACAGAGGACTTTTTTCTTTTTTCTTTTTTTTTTTTTTTGCCCGCCCATTGTCTCAAAAGTTTTGGGTATATACACGTCTCGAAAATTGGATACGTACTTGGCCCACTGTCAGCGTTTTTCGCTTTGTTGTGTTCTCTCGTGTTTAGCATTATAACTTCAGTACTTTCCTTGGCGAGACCTTGGTATTTCCTAGCCATCGGGGAAGAGTAATTTATATAAGCTTTGTTCTTCATTCGCGTCTATATTTTGGAGGATGAAATTTATCGGTAATAGTTTATATACAGGGTGTCCCATAAGTCCGGTCTTGCATGAAAATTTATTTTAAATTAAATTTTCCCCGTAAGACTAGATGGGACACCCTGTATTATTCTCTTCTGTTCGTGTGGATAATATACACTTTTTCAGTATCCATTTTTTATCCATGTATCCATTTTCTGAATTTGTGCACTGTTTTCTGCATCTCTACTTTTATTGACTTTTGTTGTCTTCAACTCAGATTGGACTGTTGTACTCTTGTTCATTTTTTCATCTCGGTAGTAGTAGTAGTAGTAGTAGTATGATGAAGAGGGGTGATGAAAACATTTATTGTGGTGCAAAGCCTCACACTTTAGATGTATGATGAATTAGAGTGGTGAATGGTACTTTTCCTTGTGGTGCTAAACTTTGAATTTGTGATTCTGAAACTATTTCTTTAAATTTCACCACTTGTTTTCGTTTTTTGAGGAAGTTTACATTCTCTTTATTATTTTTCCCTTTCATACCCACATCTTCCGGTTGATGCCCCATAATTCTAATGTATTACTCCATGGTCATATTTATCAGAATCTGTATCAAGGGCTGGGTAGTATTACATCATCGTTTGCGCTACCTTCAAGGACAGAATATTGTGATAATGCCCTCCAATTGTGATAGGCAAAATCTTCTGATGTTAATTCACACCGGATACTATTCTCTCTCTCTCTCTCTCTCTCTCTCTCTCTCTCTCTCTCTCTCTCTCTCTCTCTCTCTCTCTCATCAAAACCCCATGTTTGAGGTTTTGGTGACAATACTAAGTGTTTGATGTGCTATCGGCGTAAGTATATTATTGATTAGGTTATACAACGGTGCTATTTAGTGTACGATCTTTGTGTGTGCATAGCGTAATTGTAGAGTTAGCTTATATACAGGATGGCGCAAAAGTCGCGCATCATAGGAATTTTCAGTGTTAACTATAATATATTATTTTTTCTTTTAGGTAGGGGATGGCTGCGAAATTAACAATAGACGAGAGGGTGAGCTTGGTTTTAATGCATGGAATACCAGGTACTACAAATCGATGAATCAGTACAGAATTTAAATTCTCTACCGATTCTGCCACCCTGTATGTATTCTCTCTCTTCCGCAAAATTTCCTTGGCTACTTTTCCAGGGTCAAGGTATTTTTTTCCACCCTTTTTCCATACCCGTCTCTGGCGGGGAGGGAGCGGAGAGTGGTCTGCGAGAGCCTTATGCTTTTTAATCCAGTTTTCTACTACTGCTGAAATAGTTTAAAAAATGAACAGTTTAATAACAGGAACCTCTCCGAGTGGACCGAAAGTTCTTTGAAGCTTCCTCTTGTCCTTGTATCTCTCTCTCTCTCTCTCTCTCTCCTCTCTCTCTCTCTCTCGTGTATTAACCATATTAAATTTCACAAAACATGGTATTAACATTTAAGACCTTTGTTTATAGCGCAAAATTATTACCAAATTCTTTTCCAAGATGGTATTCAGTTACATCAAAGGATTCAAGTATAAATTTTACTAAAAAAAATATATATACACAATATTTTATTTAAAAAAATACTCCAAAATAAAAGAATTAAAAGGACTTTTTAATCCTGAATAAATAGGTCTTATTTGTAATGTCAGAAGACTTTATTTAGTACATACGATGTTAGATGTAAGTAACCAGCGTCAAGTTACATCATATAACTGTGTATATATATATATATATGTGTGTGTGTGTACGTAGATACATATTTGTGCGTTCCCTCCTCTGTGTATATACATGTAAGCTTCGTCTGTGTGTGTGTATATATATGTACTCTCTCCCTGTGTGTGTGCGTGCGTGTGCACGAAACCTCTGCAAGATCAATTTACATAAATTATATAAATTTAAATGTTTATTTTGTAAATACTTTATGTTAATGTGCGTTAGTTAAGACGTGATTTTGTTAATTATGTTGCGAGGGATTCTAACACATTTATTTATGAGACGAGCCGCATGCTTGATTCGTTCTTCTTTTTCTTTATCACGCGCGAGCGTACATACACCCACACACACACACACACACACACGTACCTTACATACATGCATACAATTTATATGAACAAGGAGGATTGTGTAGTGTCATTATACTTAACATTTATTAATACATACAATGTGTTTACACGTAAATTTGTGATTAGGGTTTAGTATATATATATATATATATATATATATATATATATATATATATATATATATATATATATATATATCGGCCCCGGGTTCGAGACCCGACGGCAGCCGGCGCGCAGCAAAACCCAGCTGTTCATCCTTCCACACAATAAAGAAAGTGGTTGGTAGATAAATGGGTACCCTACGTGGCCTATTGGTTAAGACGCTGGGCTGCTGATGGGGCGTGGTTCGGATTCCACGTTAAACTGTAGGTCTAAGGTGGAGTGAAAAGCTTGACCTTCGTCAGAATGAACAATTCGGGCGGAAGCTAACCAAAGGTTACCAAAGGTATATATATATATATGGTGTCCCATAAGTCTGGTCTCGTAGGGAAATTTATTTTAAATTAAATTTACAAAAATAATACATTTAAGCTAAAACAAATATTCAAGTTGATGTCTTGTTTTGGGACCTTTTTTTTTTTTGGTTGCAGGTAGAATAACGCGCAATGGCTAATATGGAAGCTAGTTATGCTGGTGAGGAAAAAAAAACTTGAATATTTGTTTTAGTTCTAATGTATTATTTTTGTAAATTTAATTAAAAATAAATTTTCTCATGAGACTGGACTTATGGGACACCCTGTATATATATATATATATATATATATATATATATATATATATATAATTTTTAGTGGACGTTCCAAAAGAAACTGTGTTGGAATGAGTGAATTACCATCTTTATTGCATTTAATATACATTAAATTATTTGGTCCATTCCTATTTAGTTTCATTCCCATTTTAGTTTTGGTCCGACAATGAGAAATGTGAAAGTAGGAATCTCAAAAGGAGGAAATTCTCAAATCAAGTTTATTCCCATTCCTACTCTTGGAATTACAACTTCAAATTATATTTTTCACGCAAAATATACCTCGGGACGCGTAGCCTCCTCGCATCACACCCATCTTTTTCCCCTTTTTCAAACTGAGAATTCCCACTTGACGCATTTCCGCATTCGATCCGTCAGTGAAATGGTAATGGACGCATATTGGGAAGTAATGAATTTATTAGGCTATAATTTTTATTTTATATAATTTGGTTACTTTCTTTATTAACTCGTTAGTGCCCATTGGTAGAATTTCCTACCGACCAAGTTGTTCGTCATTATTGCGTCACTTTTTCTCGTATTCACGCGATCTTCGGTATGAGTCATTGATATGACGCAATCTAACAATGACTCATACCGAAGATCGCGTGATTACGAGAAAAAGTGACGCAATAATGACGAACAATTTTGGCGGTAGGAAATTCTACCAATGGGCACTAGTGGGTTAATAAAGTAACCAAATTATATAAAATAAAAGTTGAGAGAGATTTAAAGGGGTTGTTGAAGTTACTCTTGTCTCGACTCCGAGTAAACCTCAACACTTTGATTTATGTTGCGAAACGCTCTTCTCTTCTCTTTATTTAGCTTTGTTCCACCTCTTTAGTTACGGCTTTCTTTTATCGAGTGAAAAAGGGTAACTTAAATATCGTGACACTCCTCTTCCCTCGATGCGTGTCGACGTAAGTACGCGCGATTTAGGGCCAGCCTTTAGGCGTTATAAACCCCCCATCTCACCTTCCCAAGACGCGACCTTCGGGGAGTATGCCAAAATTAGGGAGGAAGCGTCGTTTTCCGAGGCGGATTTTTCGTCAGAAGCGAATACCCCTCCCGCGGAGTAGTAAGGGCCGGGGCAGCATTCATTTCTCGCGTACCGGTCGAAAGCGCTGTCGGACCGTAGTTATCCGACTGTACGAGTATATTAATGGATGAAGCGAGAAATCTCCGTTTTTTTTTAACTCTTCTAAAGTTTACCAAAAGTAACAAACGTTCGGAAGAAAAATATCTTTAAAGAAAATATTCCATACGTAAATTATTAATAAATCATTGCGCATTTTATTTCGGGACACCTTCCGCGTTCTTCACTCGTCAATCCAGACGTGTTAAGGTAAAAAACGCAATCTCTTAACGTTAAATCGTAAAGGACAAGCACTCTGCTCATGCTGACGTTTTTAGGCATAATCATACACAAAACAGGAACGCGTGTCTTCCGATTCGAAGACGTGAAAAATCATTTCCTTACATATATTGTAACGTTGAAAACAAAGATACGTCACCGTGAAAATGGTCTATTGTGAGAAAAACGATTAAAGCTTGTACAAACATACGTAAAGTATTACATATATGTATGTATGTAATAGTAATAATAGGTTCTCTCTCTCTCTCTCTCTCTAACCTATGTACAATCTTAGTTCGCTTCTGCCCGAATTGTTCATTCTGATGGTCAAACTTGTTGCCCACAGCTTAACGTGGGGATTCAGAAATTACAAAGCCCTCTCCCGGACTCGATCTCATGAACTCTCGATCAGCAGCCCAGCATCATAACCATTAGCCTATCCAGTCGGGTGTATATATATATATATATATATATACACTCCCCTTTTGTGATTGTGTCCCCTCATTTGGTGAGGACAGCTTCTTTCCTCCAAATCTCATTTCTTCCCCCAATCTCTCTCTTCCCCTTCTAGGATTATCTCCCTGCCCCTTTCCCTCTTTTTCCCTTCTCCCCTTCTCTTGGCCCCTCCGCCTATTGGTTCCTCTTTTGTTTTGATCATCACGCGACGGGGTATCGGACCCCCGCCGAGACGCCAGCTTAAGCTCTGACGTCCGATGGTGCCCCCCATGGGGCCCGCCTCCTATGGTACCCCGCCGGGCAGCGTAGGATATCCCGCAGAGCTTCTGATGTATGTCCCCCACGATGCCCACACTCGGCCTTTTCCAATCTTCTTCAGAGCTTTGCCCACGTCAGCTTAATTTATGTCTTCGCAGTGGGCCCACAGGGGGTGGGAGATTGGGAGGGCGGGCTGAGAGCGTGTAACGAGGGGGTTGTGAAGGAGTTGGCGTCTATTTATGTCAGGGCGAGTGTGATGGGTATTAGTCTTGAATTTCTTATTAAATGGGACAGGGACACACACACACACTACTACTACTACTACTATCAGAACTGTTCATCGTTCATCATAGTCATTCAGCAAAGCGGGTTGTAATATATTGCACAACCACCGAAAAATGTGAAATATCCCACTTACACAATACCTGTTTATGGAACAATAACACACACACACACACACACACACACACACTATATATATATAATATATATATATATATATATATATATATATAGTTTAAACCGTTAACATAGAAATGGGTTGCAAGTGCCATGCCATACCCATTAAGATACAAGGTCCAAATGGAAGATGAAGCCACTCTTCGAATGTATGAATCTCAACCAATGATTTGGAGCCACAAGCGATAGACTCAGATTGAAACTCGACCGGGCATAAACCTTGGGCATGCGGGCATAACTCAGAACTATTTACAAGAACTCGAGGAACGCGGGTAGGACGTCTTCCCGCTGAGAGTCGTCAGCAGCCAGTCCTTCAAGTTCCAAAACTTCTTCGACCATTAGTTCTAGTCCAACGGGGGTTTCTAAATATCTCCAGAGGGGGGTTCTAAACTATCTCTGGAGGGTGCTTCGTCTCTCGCTGCGCATGCGCTCCGCATCAAAGGCCGGACCACGACCCAACATGGCTACCAACTGCAGAAACAGCTTTGGGCCAACCATAAACTAGCCAAAAGCAGCGGGGAGGGGAACGCTAAAGATGAAGATAATAACCCCAACAAATGCTTCAATGTTTAGGAAGTGAAAAAGAGGTTGTAGAGAAGATCTTTCGTTCTCATTGGCAGCAATTGGAGTTAAATTTGCGAAGAAACTATTAAAAATAATAAAGAATTCCATCATAAATATTTATACATTGATAAAGAAATTATATAATTGTGTGATAAATAATGATAAATGAAAAGATAGGCATAAATATATACAGGGTGTCCCGTAAGTCCGGTCTCGTAGGAAAGTTTATTTTAAATTAAATTTACGAAAGTAATACATCAGAACTAAAACAAGTGTTCAAATTGATGTCTTGTTTTGCGATCTTTTTTTTGTTGCAGGTACAATAACACGCAGTGGCTAATATGAAAGCGAGTTACACTCGTGAGGAAAAGGCCTCTGCCTTTTCGGAGTCGTGTACCGCACCGCCCGACCGCTTGCTCATTGCAAAGGCCAAGTTCGATCACATGATTGAATTGGGTATCCTCAGGCCGTAGAAAGCCCTTGGGTGTCACCGCTCCATATGCTGCCCAAAAAGACTCGCGGTGGCTGGCGCTCCACGGGCGACTATAGGGCGCTCATTGTCCACACCGTGCCCGACCTCCCCTCCACCAGGACTTCTCCGCCAACCTCCACGAACGAAAGATTTTCTCCAACACCACTTCGTCCGGGTTTTACCACCAAATTCCTGTGGCACCAGAGGACATGTCGAAGTAGCGATAATCACGCCCTTGGCCTCCTTCAGTAAGTCCGCATGCAGTTTGGACTGCGAAATGCACCACAGACCTTCCAACGGTTTATGGACGCCGTCCTTCGTGGCCTCTCATTCTGTTTCGCCTACATCGATGACCTTCTCGTAGCCAGCGTTGACGAAGAAGAGCATGCGCACCACCCACCTTCAGATTTTTGCTTGGGTCGAGGACTATAGGGTCATTATTAACCCTGAAAAATGTCAATTCGTCACCGTATTACAGGCGGCGGCATCATTCCCAACCCCAGAAGGTCGACGTCATAAAAGATTCCCTACCCCCCTCCTACTTCCCAGAGGAAATTGCGCGAGTTTCCGAGCATGGTAAATTTCTACGGATGTTTTATCCCCATTGCGCGACATTTCTGTGTCCCCCGCAGCAGATGCTCCCTCACGTCCGACCAATGGTTCGAGGACGCCCAATGGGCGTTTCATGCTACCAAATTTCCCCTTTTTCACCTAGCGCTTCTGTCTCACCCGCATCCGAAAGCAGAAATAATTTTCATCGTCGATGCTTCCGACTTTGCGTTGGCGCAGTTTTGGAACAGGCGTGTGGCGATGGCTGGAAACCGTTGACCTTTTCTCTCGTTCGCTCAAGCTTGCTAAGACGAAGTATAGTGACTTTGGTCGCGAGCTCCTCACGGCTTACTTGGCGGTCAAAAATTTTAGGCAGTATCTTCAAGGAAGAGAATTAGCAATATTCATGAATCAACGCCCTCTCACCTTTGCAGTTAATTCCCATTGCAATTACTATTCCCCCACAGAGATGAGACACTTGGACTACATTTCCCAATTCACCAGTGACCTACGTCGTATCAAAGGCCGTGAAGATTCTGTCGCAGATGCTTTGTCATGTCTGACCATTAACGCGTCTCTGTTTTCGGCCAGCAGTGACGTCTTCATCTACGAAGCAATTGCAGCGGTTCAACGCCACGATGAAGAAATGCAGGAGCTTTATATTTCGCCCAGGTCACTGCAGCTGGAAGAGTCACACTGCCATTTTCAACCGTGACACTCGCTTGCGGCACTTCTATCGGCATTCTCCGACCTTACGTTCCTGAGGAATTTCGCCGAAACACTTTCAACGACTTCATTCTCTCTCAAACCCCGGCATTCGTGACACGCAATCTTTCCCATTTTGTGTGGCCCAGTATCAATCGTGACGTCTGACAATAAGCCCGGACCTGGCAAAAGTGCTAGCGGGACAAAACACATTGTCACACGATGACCCTGTGGTTACTTTCAATTTTCCTTTTTCCTCCTCCGACTGCATGCATCTCCTAACATACATCGACCTCTTCACGCGTTGGCCCGAGACGATTCCGATACGAGACATTACCGCAGAATCCGCCGCCTGCGCCTTTGTCAGCAGTTGGGTCTCGTTTCGGTGTCCCCACTACCATTAGTACCCACCGTGTCTGCCAGTTCGAGTCCGCCCTCTGGAGGAATCTGGCCCGTCTTTTAGGTTGCTCCCGTGTCCTGACCACCGCCTATAGGCCGATGGCCAATGGCCTTGTAGAACGACTCCACCACCAGTTGAAGACGTCCTTGGATGGCCACTTTCGGTCCACATTGTACCAACGCCGTCCCCGTTTTGTTCCTCGGAATGCGTACGTTCAAGTCCGACCTCAAATGTATCTCGGTTGAGCTTGTGCACGGTACTCCATTGGTGGTGTTCAGGGAATGTTTTACTTCGTCAGGAGCGTCAGGAGCGAACCCTTCTGTCGACAGTAGCACCTACGCTGACGGTTTGTAGGCCACCATGCGTGACCTTCGTCTAGTTTCACCCCGCCATTCGAATATTCGTCGAACGTATGTCCCCGCCGATTTAAGTTCCTGCACTCACGTCTTCGTCAGGAACAACGCCATACCTTTGTAACATCCCTACGATGGCCTAGTTCGATGCTGCAGAGGGGCGACAACACTCTCTCCGTTGTGCTGGCCGCCAACATTGTGTCGATAGACTGCTTGAGGACGACTCCCTTTGCCCCAACTGACTCCCTCTGCCCCAGCTGACTCCATCTCCTGCCGACAACAATTTTCCCCTTGTCCGACACTCAGTTGAAAGTTGGCTCTCCACCCTCATGAGACGACAGTGCCACCTAGTGCCCGACCTGGTGTAACGACACGCAGTGGTTGAGCTAGTTCCTCCCCTAGATGTTGATTGCATTTGCATCATTTCCTTCATAAACATTTCACCTTTAGGCCTAGAGTTTTAATATTTTTCTCAAGTTCGTATCGAAAGTGATGAGAGGAAAGTCACCCTTACGAAGTTTTCACTTGCCAGTACAAGATTGTTAAGAGGCCCTGATGTCTGTGCATGTCACAAATTCTCGTTATCTGTAGAAAATTGCACTGAAGGAGGTTTTCTGGGCACCCTTGTCAAGTATCGATAGAAGACGCCTTTATGCGTCTTTGAACATTCCTTGACCCTAAGGTCAACCTTCTCCTCTTAACCTTCCCCAGATATCGTAAGCAGACTTTAAGAAAGAGTGGAATTAAACCAGTCTTCCTGAAAACACTGTATCGAAAGCGTCTCTTGGTTATAGCCTTACACACATGGCCTATTTCAAAAACAGTTTTCTCCAATCGTTTCTTGGAGCTCATGTTCGCCTATTTTAACTTGGTGATTGTTTCTTTTTCAATACGCCCTAGCGCGTCTTTCGCCTATTTTAACTCAAGCCTATTCGCGGAAGAGTATTCACTATCGCATACTTTTTGTCTGCTTCCGTGTCATTTCTCCGCATAGACTCACTTAGCCTACATCGGTTGTAAACGCTGTGTAACAAGCCGTGTTCTTTAAGCCTGTGTTAGTTATCGCGCTAACAATAATTATTGTACATTTAATGGTTTAATGGAACTATTCTCTATTGTTGTACTTGACACTGTGTTTTCATACTGAAAATTTATAGCTTGTCAAACCGTTTGTAAATATTTTATATTCGTTGCCTTTTGCGTAATTGCTGTACTTATTAACCACTGAAATTTTAACATTATTCACTGTGACATTTATTTCTTTTGTTAATTAAAAGAAAAAGCTGTGCACTTCATTCTTTTCTTTGTTGATCCAAAAATCAGATATGGTGACCCCTAATATTAATCAACTGTATAATTACTTTGTCAGAACACATAACCATTATTAATTACAACCTTTTTTTCATAAATTAGGTGCCTGTATCTAGGGGTGCCTATATCTAGGACACTGTATATATATATATATATATCGATCGTTTTCACATATGAACATGTTGCAGTAATATAATTAAAAGTATAAGAAAACCATGCAGAGCAGTAAATGAATTTATACACAATACACAAACATTTTTTTTTTTATATATACAAGTTGCCGTTACAAAGTGCAGCTGGCAAAAAGTCTTGGCCATTGTTGTAACACCCCTTCCCATCCATCAGCAAAGTTAAGCGACATTGGGTCTGGGTAGTAGTTGGATGGGAGGACTGTCCTCCGCATCCAAATGTATCGACTCTTAAGATTCTTACCCTATCGCACGTAAATAATATATATATATATATATATATATAATGTTTGTGTAAGTATATAAGCACCTGAAGATGGGTATATGTTTTATCCGAAACATGTAGTTATAGTGCGCAGTAAAACGTTTTTATTGTGGTTTTTTGGCATGAATCCTTTGGCATTTCACTGCGAAAGTTCTGATATACCATACTTGAACTATACAAATTACAACACGTAAACAGTTAGTTAAAAGAACCGCGCAGAATATACATACACAGTTGTGTAACTGTTTGGCAACCGCAATCTAAAATGGTTTATTGAATCATACGATTATTACACCAACATTTTCTGTCTCAAGGCACCCCGTTGGATTTTTTCTACCACTGTTCAACATCCAGTTCACCTCGCCCTTCCCCCTCCCACTTACCCCTTACCAACATCGCGTAACTCCAAATTGAGCCTACACAGTTCCCGTATGGACCCAGTTAGGTAAAAATGGATTATAGTGTAATCATAGTATATTTGATTTAACCATTTAAAAAAGAATGGTTCGTTGACAAATCGATAAACACGCGCGTGATGTGGTCGATCCAACGAAGTATTTTTTTGTGGTCTTCAAGAAACACTTCGCAACTTCTCTTTTTGAAATTTAGTAATTTTGTCCGTATAATTGAGGTTAAAAATGTCATTAATGACATTTTGAATGAAGTCACTACGATAATTTTTATCCAAATTACACGAAAGCATAATTGCTCTCACCTGCTTCATAAGTCACTTGTTTCGAAATCAGGTTGAAGAAACATAGCCATTTTTTTTTATTCGCATTTAAAACGCGCGCGCACACACACAAACACACACCACACACACACACACTGTGCGCATCTCTGCATAAGTGAGGTACTTCTTCTTTGAACCCGTATAGACCTATATAAAAAACTAATAAATCAAACGTAATTTAATCTAGCCTAGCTACATTGCTATCAAACTGAGAAGGGCGTGATAAGTATTTTGGACGCAAATGAGGGCTCGAAGGGTATTTTCGGTTGTCATTAAATAGTGAAGTACTTGCTAATCTAGCTTAACCTAACCTCGCCTAAGCAAACCTTAACTAACCTAACCTAGTGATGACCAACATATCTTTCTTCCTCCGCTAAAAATGTTTCGATTTCTGTATTTTATATATATATATATATATGATGCAAACCCACAGGGAAAAAAATATTTTCTTTTTCCCTGTGGGTTTGCATCAATCATTCATTTCACGTGTTTAATTGTGAAATTCATCCCATATATAGATATAGATAGATGAGGTGGATGTACCTGGCTATGTACGATGGAGAGCGCGAGAGAGCAACTCGCTCCTCCACCAAGCCAGGTGTAGAGGTGGAACCACCAGCTTGACCTTCGTGTGAAGAGACCAACGCACGGAACTACTACGAGGTATGGTAAGGCACCGAAATTTTGGCACTCAAACAACAGTTTATTATATCGGCACCGAACTCCAAAATTTTCAACCTGCATACAAGGTGACCCTTCTCCCAAACCCTCTCCCTGTTGTAGTGCCACAATGCCATGTACATAATAAAGATAAAAACTAATTTTATATGCTTTTGAATTATTTACAAGTTATAACAGTTATAGGGTCTTCTATACTCTCTCTCTCTCTCTCTCTCTCTCTCCTTTTCTTGAGGGGAAAAGATAAAGCGTCCTCGGGAGATTCTTAACGACCGAATCTTTGAAATGTCAAGCTTAAGATGGCGTCTATTTCTTCCGCTGAGTACCGCTATTTGTCCCTTTAATGCACTAGGAAGGGAGAGGCACTTTCTGCCACCGTCATGACACTGAAGGGAAGTGCCACCCTTCGAAAGCTGTCCCCTCCCTTGAGGGGAGTTTTATCTCCAAAGAGGGGAAACACGTAAAAAGGATTGTCCTGCATGTTTAACCTTATCGCTTCTTATTGATGTATAAGGGTTGTCGTTATATGGAAAGAAAGAATGAGTGCGGGCGCATTCTATAAACTCTCTCTCTCTCTCTCTCTCTCAGAAACAATCACTTACACGGGCCTAACTGTTTATCCGCGTAATCTTGTGTCTAAACCTAATTATATCTTCATATAATTAAGTCAAAAGTCGCAGGTTCTACTGTAATGCAATTTACCCATCTCTCCCTACGTTGCATCACAATTAATAGCCAGTAGATAGGCTTAACTCCATACCTTGTTCCATTTACCATTTAAAATAAAAAATTACAGAGAGAGAGAGAATGTATCTTTAATAATTTAAAATTTGATCGTATTCTTAATAAGACAAATTATGAGGTATTAAGATGGATGTAGGATAAGAATCCATGTTTAACCCGTCTGGGAAAGGATTAAAACTCAATCGAGATCACACATAAATTAGAGGATCTTGGAGAAAAAGAAAGTTGAAATTTACTCTCATTATATATTATATACTGTATATGAAAAAACTGGGAATTATAAATTCAGTTTTAGCACATTAATAGCCGGTCCTGACTGCACATTAGAGATAACTCTAATAGTTAGATAGACATGTGGCTCTGGGCTAGCGCATAATAGGAGGCTGCTCGAACGTGATTGGCGGATCTTACTAAGTGGGCGGAGCATAGTCACGATAAATCATAGGTTGTCTACTACTCTAACGTTTTTAGTATATCTTTGCTCGGTTAGGTTTTTTTTTTCTATGTATACATTCACTTGGAACTGTAATGTAGTGTTTTTAATAGATAATGAATTAACTAAGTTAAAAAGAGAGTCTGGTTAACGTCATATCGCTTGAGAAAGTTGCGGGCAAGAAGTGATATGGAAAACATATCAATTGTAAGCAATATAGTTTTGTAAATATGTCTGTTTTCGTTATATACATGGAAATAAATGTCTTTATATTAATGTTAAAATTATGATAAAGCATTTAATATAGCAATAAATTAGCTTCAATTAACTCTTATCATACTTTTACAAGATTTTGTTACGTACGAAGTTATATACATTTAATGTTGGGATACATGCAGTGGATACATGCATTTATTCAAGGGCGTTCTGCAATAATTAAATACAATATTACAGACTCCATATCAGATGTATTTCCACATAACTGTTTGGATTTTTTGAAGGATTATTATTACATATTATATAGCGTGTCGTAACACACACACACACACACCACACACACATATTATACATGAATATGCTCTTAGCACAATGTTATTTAATATATTAATTATACGTAATAATTATATTTTCGTTTTAAATGCTATTCCAGTATATCATAATTAAGACATTGTATTTTATTGGCTTTATCTCCTACTAATAAAGATTATCATTATTAGATGTTTAGTGTACAAATGAGTATGAAAGAATTGTGAAAGCGATTATGTAACGGATTATTTCACAATAGACTTTTTATCTTATAATAATTTAATGCAGAAAAGATTGGATTAATCGTTAGTAATAATGAAAATGTTGGTATTAACCCATTAGTGCCCATTGGTAGAATTTCCTACCGACAAAATTGTTTGTCATTATTGTATCACTTTTTCTCGTATTCACGCGATCTTCGTTATGAGTCATCGATATGACGCAATCAAAAGATTGCGTCATATCGATGACTCGCACCGAAGATCGCGTGAATACGAGAGTGATGCAATAATGACCAACAATTTTGTTGGTAGGAAATTCTACCAATGGGCACTAATGGGTTAATAATCATTAAATAGGAGGGCCACAAACTGGTACACAGCTCAGGCCAGAAGAATGCAGCCTATTCCGCTAGATTACTCCTGGGTGATTATAATTTACCAGTGCCAGCGGGAGCCGAACCCTCGATCTCAGTATCGTGATAAATGCCCTTATTCGACCTTGAGCCATTGCAGGGCGGATAAATTCTAGAAAATGTCGTCTCTGATTTACTTCTTTTTTCGTTCACAAAAATGTAAGCACAAAACAGGATAGGAGCTAGTAAGATGCTGGAATATATTTGCATATTACATTGGTTAATACAGGAATGTCTAGCTAAAATTTATTTCCAAGGTGTTCTATAAAGTCCAGCATTATAAAAATAAACATATTTTAGTCAACACTCCTTATGATGACACTCCTTATGATGTGGCACTTTATGATCACCCTATACATAGACTATATATATATATATTGAATATCTCATAACGGTATTTAATTGATGTGGATATCAGCTATTTTGATAATGGTAATAATATAGTGTTCCTTGAGGGTCTCTCTCTCTCTCTCTCTCTCTTTCTCTCTCTCTCTCTCGGGAGGACTAATATACGTCAGGAACACGTTGAGTCCGGTTGACTGCCAGTTCCGATCGGAAGGGGAGCTGCTTGGCGTCGATCCGTACCTGGGAGGGACGAACAATAGGTTAATCTTGGTGTACAGACCTTCGCATCTCCTCCTCGAGGAGGATACAGCCCTATACACCGAACTCCGTAGCCTGCTAAGGGACAGGGTTTGTGTAGTTTTAGGAGACTTCAACTGTCGCAGCATAAAGGGGGAAGACAGGACTGCTGATGCCGAAGGGAGGAGGCTAGTTGACTTTGCTGATGAGAACTTCCTGACTCAGTGGGTCAATGGGCCTATACGAGGCGAAAGCGTTCTAGACTTAGTATTCACGACCGAAGACAACCTCGTCACTGGCTTCACCGTTGACGAATCTTTGGGCGGGAGTGATCACGGTCTGATTAGGTTCTGTGTGTGCGTCCCTCGGGTGAAGCGTAGTAACTCGAGAGGCAGTAAGCTCGATCTACGGCGGGCGGACTTTGTTGGCCTCCGGGATAGCGTAGGTGAGATGGGGTTAGAGGTGGGCAGCGATGTTGAGGGAGTGTGGAGTGCATTCCGGGACCAGTTTATGGTGCTGCAGCCTGCTGCCATACCCTCAAAATCGGTCACTCCTGCTTCAACGCAGCCTAAGTGGTTCAGTCGTGACATCGCTTCAGCTGTCCGAAATAGGAAAACTGCGTATAGGAGGGCGAAGGCCAATTGTTCCCATGAGAACACTGAGGCGTATGTCCGCCTGTGCAGGGAATTGAAGGCGAAGGTTAGGCTAGCGAAACGTAACGAAGAACTCCGGGTGGCAAGCCTCTGCAAGGGGATCCCTAAAGGAGTTCTTCAGTTATGGTAATAGTAGAAAGCCCATTAGAAGCATGATAGGCCCGTTAAAGGACCCCAGCGGCGCGCTGCGGACTTCAGATGCGAACATCGCTAATGTACTGAATGATTACTTTGCGTAGTGTGGGAATTACTTTACCTATAAAATTTGTGACACGTGGAAGAGGCTACCTTCTGAAGTTGTGAACAGTTCCTCTGGATCAGTTCAAGAAAAGGTTAGACCGAATCTTGGACACTATTTGAGGGTGTAGGAATTTTCCATGGCACCCGTTGCCATTGGTACCTCCTCGGTATGGGCCGCAAGTCCTTTTCAGGTACTTCTTTTCCTTGTAACCTCTCTCTCTCTCTCTCTCTCTCTCCTCTCCGCAGGGGGTATAAAGGTTATGCACATTCCTTCTGGGTGTTGTAAACTTTATACTTGGGGTGTGACAGCCCTCCGGTCCCGAGTCGTGGGATTCTAGAGAAATTGGCTGCCAGTTCCTTTAGGTTCTCTCTCTTCGGGAGGGCGGGTGAAGTCTGTTGTACAATCCTGTCCCGTGGGTTACTAGGACCCCATCCCATCCCTACTCTGTCCTTTTAGCTTAGTTAAGGATGTTCTCCTCTGACTGCAAAAAAAAAAAAAAAACTTTTTTAGTATTAAGTCTTTTTCTCTTCTTTTACTATTAGGACCCTACTGCTACCTCATGCGTGGGAAGAGAGGCTTTGGAACCTCTATAAATAACACCATTTAACGCTCGTAGGTTGTGAGAGACTGGGATGGAGGGGTCCCAGGCGTAGGGGCGCGATGAATGGAGTGTGGCTAGTGCCCCGTTAAGCCCATTCCTAACGCGTAATGGCTTGATCAGCCCCCTGCGACCGTTCTTTGGTGACCAATTGATGGTGCTTGGCTGTACTGCTCTGAGGTGAGAGGGCTTTACTGCCCAGCTGGCTGCCAGGCCAGCGTAAAGTCTCGGGCGTAGCCTCTGGGTCTGGTGGGAATTTGATTTGAACACTGGAGCTAAGAGTCGGCTGCTGTGACTAGTAATTAGTAAGGGGCTGCATCTCGCTGTCGCTCCTGGCGGGAAATCCGTGACGCCTGCGTCGCGAGTGTTTGTCAGTTGGTAGCTGCGACACGTTTGGGACTGTCCGGCCCTGGGGAGACCTTGGTCGGTGCGGCAGCAGCGAGAGGTGTAGTCTTCTGGATGGGATGAACGTCACTTGCAAATAGGTGGATGCGTCTACGCGCGGGAAGAATTCACCCCCCCCCTCCTTTTTTATACTGGTCAGAACGTTTTTGATAGTTTTCATTGCTAGAACGCTTTATCTTATTCAGTGTATTCAGAGTTCGAAAAAAAAAGTTACAATGACTGGACCGCAGAAACTGAAGGCTGAATGTGCGAGGTGTGAAGTAAACCAGTGGGTGACGAACTTCAAAGAAGCCTGCTTCGAGAAGATCAACCACTCCAGCATGTGCCGCTTTTGCGAACTCATGCGGTTTTACGAGAAGCTAGAGGAGAGGGTCCGGCGGCTCGAGTCGTCCAGACCGGCTGTTGGAGGTGCGGCGGTCACTGACGCGGCTGCGCCCTCCACCCGGAGCTCATTGATAGGATAGCTGCCATGGAAAGGCGGTCCAGCGATGGACTGGACAGAGCTCGGGACCGCGGAGAAAGGGTAGAGGTGCAACCGGGGGCCAGGGTACAAAATCAGTGTCAGGAATCGCCAGCGACCCATGGAATGCACGGAACCGCGGCGCAAGGTGGAGGGCGTAAAGAAGGGGCCGATAAAGAAAAAGGGTGGGAAGGGGCCTACTGATGGCCCAAAGAAACCGAAGGATGTAGCTGCCGGTCGGGTGGGTCGGGTGGTGTAAGTGCGTCTATGGGTGGCGACGGGTATCGAAAGGTCTCGGGCAAGAAGGCTGCGAAGCCGAAGCCTGAGACCCCAGTTGCCCCTGTCAGGACCTCCAACCGCTTTAGTCTCCTGTGCTCGAAGGAGGAAGACACCGTTTTGATTGGGGACTCGCAGATCAGGGGCCAGGAGAAGTACTTTGCTTCTGCAAACCGGGACGGGAGGAAGGTAAGGTGCTTACCTGGGCGGGGAACGGCGCACTTAAGGAAGGAGGTAGAGAAGGTGCGCGTGGCTAGTCGGAGGACTGCGATCGTTGTCCACGCTGGTGGCAACGACCTGTTCCTCAAAGGCGGTAGGGTAGGTCTTACAGAAGGGATCATCACCGAGATCATGTCTCTTGCGGATGATCTAAAACTGAAGACAGACAGGGAATGTTATGGGTATTTTACCGCGAATGAATGCCAGTGACCACGCGCTCAGTAAGGTCATTGGCATCAACGAGAGGGTGCAAGACTTGTGCGTCCCCTGGGCGTGAGGTTTATTGACCCCTTCGACGCATTTTCGGGTAGGTGGGACCTTTACCAGAGGGATGGTGTCCACCTCAATAACAAGGGTAAAGGTGTGCTAGGCGCGCTGCTCGACCGGCACCTATACAGAATGGTGAGGTCGAGCCGGGGAGAGATACGGGCCCCCACCGGGGAGATGATGTTGAGCCGGTGGCGGACGTACCTTCAACTGAAGGGTGCGTCCAGGTACAGGTGGGTGACCCTCCTTCCACGTTGGAGGCTCCTGCGGAAGTTGCCCCTCGTTGGTGAGGGGCTCTTCAACTCCCGACAGCCCTGGCTGTTCGGGAAACGGGTCGTGCTAGGGGGCGGTCAGAATAGGGAAGGCTCCCTCCGTGCAATGCTTTTTAATGCTAGGTCGATTAGGAATAAGTTTTGCGAGCTACGGGCTCTTAGCATCAGAATACCAGGATATCGTTGCTATCACCGAGTCCTGGATTCATACTGATCGTAGGGACTACGTTGGGGAGTTCGAAATTCCCGGGTATAGAATGTTTCGCAAAGACCGCACCCGTGGGGAGGGGGGGGGTACTAATATACGTCAGGGACACGTTGAGTCCGGTTGACTGCCAGTTCCGGTCGGAACGGGAGCTGCTTGGCGTCGATCTGAACGTGGGAGGGACGAACTATAGGTTAATCTTGGTGTACAGACCTCCGCATCTCCTCCTCGAGGAGGATACAGCCCTGTACACCGAACTCCGTAGCCTGCTAGGGGATAGGGTGTGTGTAGTTTTAGGAGACTTCAACTGTCGCGGCATAAAGTGGGAAGACAGGACTGCTGATGCTGAAGGGAGGAGGCTAGTTGACTTTGCTGATGAGAACTTCCTCACTCAGTGGGTCAATGAGCCTACACGAGGCGAAAGCGTTCTAGACTTAGTATTCACGACCGAAGACAACCTCGTCACTGGCCTCACCGTTGACGAATCGTTGGGCGGGAGTGATCACGGTCTGATTAGGTTCCGTGTGTGCGTCCCTCGGGTGAAGCGTAGTAACTCGAGAGGCAGTAAGCTCGATCTACGGCGGGCGGACTTTGTTAGCCTCCGGGATAGCGTAGGTGAGATGGGGTTAGAGGTCGGGCGATGTTGAGGGAGTGTGGAGTGCATTCCGGGACGAGTTTATGGTGCTGCAGTCTGCTGCCATACCCTCAAAACCGGTCACCCCTGCTTCAACGCAGCCTAAGTGGTTCAGTCGTGACATCGCTTCGGCTATCCGAAATAGGAAAGTAGCGTATAGGAGGGCGAAGGCCAATCGTTCCCATGAGAACACTGAAGCGTATGTCCGCCTGTGTAGGGAAGTGAAGGCGAAGGTTAGGCTAGCGAAACGTAACGAAGAACTACGGGTGGCAAGCCTCTGCAAGGGGAACCCTAAGGAGTTCTTCAGTTATGTTAATAGTAGAAAGCCCATTAGAAGCATGATAGGTCCGTTAAAGGACCAGCGGCGTTCTGCGGACCTCCGACGCGGACATCGCTAATGTGCTTAATGAGTACTTTGCGGGAGTGTTCACCAGGGAGGACACCCGCGTCATCCCCGAGCCAGGCGTCAGGCACGAAGGTGCTGGCCTGGATAGTGTTCGATGTACCGCGACAGTCGTTGCCGATAGAATAGACAAACTGAGCGCGTTTAAGGCTCCTGGGCCAGACCAGTTTCTCCCCAGAGTGTTGCGGGAGGTGCGCGACCAGGTGGCTCCCCACCTGGCTACAGTCTTCAACAAATCGTTGGAGACGGGCCAGGTGCCTGGTGACTGGAGGGAAGCCAACGTGACCCCTATCTTTAAGAAAGGGGATCACGAAAGTCCAGGGAACTATCGTCCCATTAGTCTCACTTCAGTTGTAGGTAAATTATTAGAGGGGATAATAGCGGATAGGATCGTTGACCATTTGGATTCCTACAAGCTGCTTGGGGACTCCCAACATGGGTTTAGACGGCATAGGTCGTGTCTCACCAACTTGCTCGAGTTTTTCCACGTCATGTTGAGTGAGTATGATAAGAGTAGGGCGATTGATATACTTTATCTCGACTTTCAGAAAGCCTTTGATAAGGTACCTCACCGCCGGCTAATGGCGAAAGTGCGCGCGCTGGGTATCGGTGGGGAAGTAGGTAGGTGGATTGAAAACTGGCTGAAGAATAGGCGGCAGAGGGTTGTAATTAAAGGGGTAGTTCGGGTTGGGCCTCGGTCACTAGTGGGGTTCCTCAGGGTTCCGTTTTGGGGCCACTGTTGTTTATCATTTACATAAATGATATCGACGGTGGCATCGTCAGTCGGATCGCCAAATTCGCTGATGACACAAGCTTGGGGCCAATGTTGGGACGCCCGAGCGATCGAGCAACTGCGTGCGGACCTAGTAGGATAGGAGAGTGGTCCGAAAAATGGCAAATGCCGTTTAACTTGGGTAAATGCAAGGTGATGCACATTGGCTACGCCAATCCCAAGTCGGACTACTCGATGTTGGGGAGTAATATCGAGGCACTGATTTGGAAAAGGACTTGGGTGTGCTAATTAGCAGCGACCTTAAGTTTACGAAACAGTGCGTAGAGGTGGAAAAGAAAGCCCAGAAGTGTTGGGTTATATCAGGAGGCAATTTCAGTTTCGGAACAAGGAGATTGTGCTCTCTCTGTACAATTCCCTGGTTCGGCCGCACCTGGAGTATGCTGTGCAGTTCTGGTCGCCCACCCTCAGGAAAGATATTGAGAGGCTGGAGCGAGTGCAGGCGAGGGCCACAAAGTTAATCCCTTCCGTTAGGCATATGGGCTACAATCGACGCTTACGCGCCCTGAATTGTTTTCGCTGGAAACTCGGAGGCTGCGCGGTCAACTGATCGAGGTTTTCAAGCTCTTACGCGGGTTCAACGATGTCGATTTTAGAAGCATGTTTAGTTTAAATGATAACCCAACTCGCAACAATGGTTGGAAGTTGGATTTGAAACGGTTTAGGACTAGTGTGTGTGGGAATTACTTTACGTATAAGATCTGTGACACGTGGAACAGGTTACCTTCAGAAGTTGTGAACAGTTCCTCTGTGGATCTGTTCAAGAAAAGGTTAGACCAAATCTTGCACACTATTTGAGGGTGTAGAAAATTTTCCCTGGCACCCGTTGCCATTGGTACCTCCTCGGTATGGGCCGCAAGGCCTTTTGAGGTACTTCTTTTCCTTGTAACTCTCTCTCTCTCAAATCGCCAGATACGATCATAATGAGTCTTTTATATTGACTTTAAGTTACATCAATCACTTTTCCTTGGATCCCTTTTCTTATTTTGCTGAGATCCAGGATCATGTTGGTTTTCTGCACAAGGATAAATTCTCGTTTAATAAAGTGCCGTTAGAAATTCATTTGTCTTTGAAAAGAAGGATGGAAGGAGTTACACACACACACACATACACACACACACACACACACACACACATATATATATGTGTGTGTGTGTGTGTTTGCTGTCATGCGGTTAACATAATAATAATTGCATAATAGAGAATGGATGAAAATATAATATCAAGACCTACATTAAATTTCATTCCCTTTATGAAGGTTGATATATATGTGGCTATGTGACTCAGTATGTGAGGTGGAGAGTACAAGAAACCAACTCTCCATTTCACCAGGCCAACTCGAGAGGAGGGGCGACAAGCTTGACCTTCGTGAAATGAGGAATCATCGCACGGAACATTTGAAAGGTTGAAAGATATATTTACCATCATGTTTGGCTGCCGAGATGCCACATACATTTCGAAATTCCTTTTTTTGACGCCCTTGAAAGCGGTGAAAATTGTTGCTTCATTCCATTTTCTCAGATTAAGTATAGATACATAAGGAGAGGATGTGGCCTTAAGCTACCCCGAAAATCAAACATCGAATGAACATCCCAGAGCAATCCCCGACCCCCGACCCCTAACGAAATAAGAGACACGGTAATAAAGGTTACTGAAGACTTTCTCCAAAAATGTTATGTTCTGAATGCACCCATACTACTAATTAAATTATTCTTTAAAATTGCGAAAGACATCGTCGTGGCCATGTTACAACACTGTTTCCCTTTAAATCAGCGAGGATGAACGACGTTGGGTTTGATCGCGCCCAGATGATGTACTTATCCTGAGATGCTTTGATTACTACGTAAGGTTATAAGTTCCCTCTGTCACATGACCCTCGCCGTTACGTAGGAAGTTAAATAACTGTAAAACATGATTATTATTTATTATTATCTTTATCATTTAAAGAAAATCGTCTGGCATGGACGGAAATAAAATCGAGAAAGTGGACGTCATTCGCAAGAAACCGGTAAAATAGACGTTAATTCCAGTGTTTTTAAACATGAAAAGGTCCCATTTTTTTATGAATATAAATTTTATTGCGTAGTGGAATTCCATTTATGATCCCTTTTACGACACGCACTAGGTCATAACTAACTATATGTTTGTCCTTATTACACACACGAAAATTATATATATATATATACTTATTCAGACTCAGGGTGATATGATTTATGCATACAACGAAATATATATATATATACAGGGTGACGCAAAAGTCGCGCACATAGGAATTGTCAGTGTTGACTATAGTTTTTTTTCTTTTAGGTAGGGGATGGCTGCGAAGTTAACAATAGACGAGAGGGTGAGTTTGGTTTTAATGTATGGAATACCAGGTACTACAAATTGATGAATCGGTACAGAATTTAAATTTTGTACCGATTGATCGATTTGTAGTACCTGGTATTCCATACATTAAAACCAAGCTCACCCTCGCGTCTATTGTTAACTTCGTAGCTATTCCCTACCTAAAAGAAAAAATATATAGTCAACACTGAAAATTTCTATGGTGCGCGACTTTCGCGCCACCCTGTATATCTATTATACTTACAACTTGCGTTTCGTAACCTGTTATTGTCGTAAAGGATAAATTACCAGTATATATTTATAAATTATACCCCTAATACCGTGCCCAATATTCAGAAATAATACCCGGGGTCGAATTTAAGTCTTGAATTTAGAATACCAATGAGCTAGGTTCTGGGCATCAAGCTTTGTGAAGTATAACGATCGGAGCTGACCAGCCGGGCATTAAAATATCAGTTGAAATAACAGACGGGCATCGGAAATTTCGGAGAAAGGTGAATATGAATAAGGATTTTTTTCGTAATGGAGCATGAGAGAGAGAGAGAGAATATATCCGTGTGTGTGTGTGTGTGTGTATATATATATATATATACACACATGGGCGGATTTACCTATCGGCAGAGTAGGCACCTGCCTAGGGCGGCAGATTTTGTCTTATTTCAACATAAATAAGCCAAAGGAAACAAAAATAGAAAATAAACAAGTTATAAGCACTTACAAATTAAATATCCATAAATAAGTTTTAAAATAAAAAAGAACAGCAGCCTCTAATACCAAACTAGCGATATCAAATGGCACAACTATAAGGCACTTTAATCCCTGCCTAGCGGCGGCAAAATGCTAAAAACGTTCATATATATATATATTCCTTTTCGTTCTATTTATCTATCTGCCTATTCGTATGTGTCTATCAGTCTCTTCTGCCCCAAAAGCTGAACGCATATAAATAGTTATAATTTATTGCTTAGTACCAAAAAATCACTTCTACAAGTCCGCTTCAGTATTCATTATAAAGGTGATATTTCCAAGCTTACAATTTGCATATTTTAAAAGTTTTAGGAGAGAGAGAGGGGGGGGGGGGGTATGGGGATAAGAGAGAGAGAGAGAGGGGGGTAAGGGGTTAAAAGAATGAGTGCATATATGCATTCCGGTAGCGTATAATTATGTAATTGATGCGTTGCCGAGATATAAGTGTGTTTAATATGTAGTTGATGCTATATTAGAGGCTTCTTTGCAGTTTTAATTTCCTTTTAAATTATTGTTCTTGCTGCTGCCGCATTCTCTCTCTCTCTCTCTCTCTCTCTCTCTCTCTCTCTCCTACTCTTCCTCGACATCCTTCTCAATGCTCCAACCCCATCGCGCCTCGTAATATCTTTTCCTCTCCTTCACCGCCTTCATACCGCTTTGGGGTCTCCGAACGGGGTAGGAGGGTGAGGGGTAAAGAGTGAAGGGGGGAAGTACCTCGTGGCCCCCCTGGGGGAACCCGAGGTCTTTCTATGAGGTTGTGGCCTAAGTTTTACCACTCCTAAGTTGGTGTATGCATAATTACGAGGTTATAAGTCGGACGTATTGCCACTAATGACCAGCCGTAAAAGCAGAACGTCCGCGGATATTACACGGTTTAGTCTGGTTTACGAGCGCGCAGGACCGCGATGGTTGGCAGTGCCATTCAGTGTGGGAGTGCGGGAGTTGGGGTGGGCTGGGGGAAAGAGGAGGAGGAGGAGAAGAAGGAGAAAGAGAAGGGAGAGGATAGGGAGAAGATACTTAGGATAGGAAGGAAGGAAGGAAGGAAGAAGGAAGAGAGAGAGAAATATGATGAATAGGAAATAAAAAGAATATTAACTTTTATAAAGAATAATTAAATTTCACCTTTAAAATCTCTCTCTCTCTCTCTCTCTCTCTCTCTCTCTCTCTCTCTCTCTCTCTCTCTCTCTCTCATAATATCTTCAGTAATAAAGCCCATTTTTAATCTTTTGTAGAAGCATAATAATACTCGTAAAAATGTCTAACAACAAACTATATATAAAAATTATTATACATTTTTTATTATGTGCCGTGGGGGATTATATATATATATATATATATATATATATATATAAATGCATTATATATTTTTTTCCTGAGATTGTTTAACAGTCAGTTAACTCGGGATCAAAATGAAGCAACGAAGTGTCCAATTTTAAATGAGATTTCTTGAAAAGAGTAACTGGCAACTCTGACACTTTGATCTACGGCCGACAGATGGCTCTGAGTCAGTGTCGACAGTCCAAACAAATCATTGTTGATGCCACTATACTATGACTCTTCCTACACTCTGGTATCTAAATATCGTTCACATTTCATATTGTTTCGCTATTTTCATGCCTATTAACGCGACACGCTTTGTTTAGTAATATTTATTTACTGTTTATTCACCAATATTGCGGTTTAAAATATGGTTATGCAACTTTTCGTTCAGTGCTTCTTATTTTTCTTTACTACGGTAGCGTGATTAAATTGAACGTAACATTTTGGTAAAAAATGTTAAAAAAGGGAAAATTAAAGAAGTTTTGCTAATCGGCGGAGATTGAGGAGGAAGGAGGGAATTCTTGACACGGAAAAATGACAATGACACTTCTAACAAGGCAGAGGCACCGACAAGGCCAAAGCGGAAATTGGGGTCCAAAAATCCCTCTCCACGGTTTTTCCCCCTATCTGCTTCAGGGAGGGGAAAAAAGATAGTAAAGGGGAAATAGATTCGGGTGAAAGGTGTAATTATGGTTTTTTATTAATTTGAGGGGTAAATGAAGATCGGTCTTTCTTTAAAGGAACAAAATTTATGATAATTTTTAATGTTTAACTTTCTCTCATAATGCGTACACACTGATACGTTTGAGATTATATTATCACTGTTAATCGTGCTTCGTTAATTTGTATATATATATATATATATTTATTTATTTATTTATTTATTGGGGGTTGTTTAACCTCCTTCGCAACATCTAAGGTCATATGACGGAGGGGACCTACAGCTTTACGTGGGATCCGAAGCACGGGTCGCTACATCATCTGGACACGGAGGAAGGTCGGAGCTATTGAAGAATAGGGACCCTAGCCTTCTTTAGTTAGCTTTATAAGGCTAACTAACGAAAATATCATGACCTAACCTAACCAATCGTCAAGGGCGTACAGTTAACCTAACGATTGGTTAGGTTAGGTCGTGGTATTTTCGTTAGTTAGCCTTATAAGCCTAACTAAAGAAGGCTGGGGTCCCTATTCTTCAATACCTCCGGAAGGTCTCCCATCCAACTACTACCCAGACCCAATGTCGCTTAACTTCGCTGATCTCCGGAATATATATATACAGTATATACTGTATATATGTTTAATCTCGTTTAAAGAAAAATGTAAGAATCAATTACATCGTCATAAATATTTGTAAGTAAAACTAAAAGTTAAAGCGTGAAATAAAATTGGAAATGAGGTGAAAATTTATTGGAGTTAGTTTTCGCTGAGGAAGAATAAACTAAATAAAAATGAATTGAAAAAAAGTGTTCCAACAGATCTGAAAGCACTCTAGAAATAAGTAAATAGGATTCAGCGGGATTTCGCTTAGATTTATTTCATAAGACTAGATACAAGAAAATGTCTGAGAAAGCTCTAAAAAAAAAAGTGTAACTCTCTGGCAGTCGGCATTTAGAATTGTTTTGGCGGGCCTTTATTTGCGTTACACGAGAGCCTAGGCTTTGAAAGAATTTAAAGCCTTAGGTATATTGTGGCGCTATGGTGGTTGGTTGTTAGTTTTATTGCCTTAGCTTAAGCTAACAAATGGTGTTTGCGTATTATAAAGACAACGATTCAGCTTGTTTAAATTTGGTAAAGAATTGTTGATTGTAAAAATAAACTAAAAGAAATAATAAAAATACTCGAAATATTTGTAGAATTTATTTTTCTTGTTAAAATTAAGAGCTTAGTAAATAATGTGTTTACAAAGATGACTTTATACATATATTACACATTTAATATCCCTGCTTCACTCGTATTTATATTTATTTCTCGCGAGAGTCATTTATTTTTTTTACTTCGCCAGTTTATTTTAATCAAAGGAAATGCGTATTTATATACATTTTATCACTGTTGAGGAATACAAATCGCTTTTTCTAATTTAGTATGCGTTGCCTAGTGACGTGTCATTGTTTATTTTGTACTAAATCTTTGGTGGTGTTGAGTCTGTGCATGTTTTTGTATCTGATAAAGAGGAATAAAATAGATGAATTCAACTAACATTAAACAAACATATACAATGATGCAGATTTAATTATTATTATTATATATATATTGATTATTTATACAATAGTCATGATATACAAGAGGAGAAAACTGTTAGAAATAGATAAAAATGCTACTTTTACAGTACACATTTTATATCCAATTTATTTTCATAAAGCAGACGTGTATATATATATATATATATATCTTTTGATATGGAGTCCTGACCTATGCAGTATCGAAAGTTTAATCTATCATTATATATATATATATATATATATATATATATATATATATATATATATATATATATATATATATAGATTTCTTTTATATCTTTCCTGTTATACAGCCCAGCTCACTCTTATATCTTAGTTTCCATCATTTGACGTTAATAGTGAGGCTGAGCATAACTTTAGACTTCGTGATGTTTAACTGGAGATAAGACATGTCTTGGTGCTAACTCGTTTCGCCCCGACACCTTCACATATCAATTACTCTCAATAACAATGTTCAGAGAACGCCTCTATATACGCTGCTTTACTGGCCTAGCCTGTAAGCCTCTCTCTCTCTCTCTTGGCACACCTTTTTTTTTAATAATTTTTATATCTTTTTCTACTTATTCTGCTTCTTTTCTTCCTTTTCTCCTTCTTTGAAGCACTGCTGGGTCTGCCATTAATCTTGTGAGCCGTGTCATCAGCGGAATAAAAAATAGTGATCGACTCTCAGACATTGACGAAGATAGACACGGATCGTGGTGAAGTAGTTTAGGCTACGTCCTTCCTATAACAAGATGTCCGACCGCGCGTAAAAAAAAAAAAGCCAAAAGAAAGAGTACGAAATATTTTTTCTTTCTAAAATAAATTGTTTGTTAGTCGACCTTTTGTGTATATATATACATACGAGCTGGTGGGGTACTGGAGGGGGAAAGGGGGGGTGGAGAAAGAGTGCTAGAAATGATAGCCTTGCATGTCATAATAATAGTCAGAAACTAAATTATCGACACATTAGCAAAGAGATAAGGCAAGACTTAGCCTAGGGTTCGTTTAGTCTCTTATTTTGATGCCATATTTCTAACAAAGAACGCTTCCATTTGTATTTACGACTAGTGTGATTTGAGATTACTTAACACATAAACTGTGCTAGTCTATAAATTTATTTTCTTATGTATATCTTTATGATAAACGACAACACTATATAAGACATAATGTTTCCAATTATATAATCTTTTTTCACGCGCATTTTCTTAGGGTATCATTAAATATTGCCAAATCAGAATGCGATACAAATATATATCTTGTATGACCTTCTTTTTACAAATACAATTATTATAAACATATACACACGTTAACACACACACACATTCTAATATATGTGTGTGTGCATAAGCTCATATACTGTTTTTAATAAATATATAACATATAAATATACATGGAGAGTAAAGCAATTTATAGCTTTTATTTATTTTTCTTCATACTTCAAACCAATTTCTAGAGGAAATTTATTTATTCTTGGGGTAAAACCGCTAAAATAGGTTAGCTCAACGTGCAATTAGCTTCTCGGGTATTTTATTTGTTTCTAGCAGGTGGCGGTTACACAAATTCCATCTAAATCCTTCATTTCCCATTTCTCAGCTAAGAGCTTTCCACCAACAGATAAAATCGCGTAAAATATGGCTCAAATCAGCCTCTGAGAAGGCGCTAAACGAGCTCAATCTAGTCCGTTTGCAACACTCGCTTCATTTAGAGGATTATTACGCCAAAATAAATCTTTTTATACTTGATCTGGCAACACTTTATTTTGGAGTTACGATCTACTCCCTCTCTGTTTCGGTTTTTTCGGGGTTTTCGTTGTTTTTTTTTCCTTAGGTTTTATTTTTCTCATGTATTATTATTTATTGGGAATTTTATTTGGTATTTATTTTATATTTTCCCCCTTTTTCCCCATTTCTATATAATTTTATAGGACTTTTTTTTATTAGTTCTTTATTTTATTTTCGTTTCAGTCAATTTGTTTAGTTTATCTTATTATTTCGTCCCTTTTTCTTTTTTACCTTTTTTGTATTTTATTATATTCATAAATTTTTTACCTTTTTAAGTTTACTCCACCATAATTATTTTTGTCTTTAAGAATCTGTACCCACTACTTTTCCAGCCATAAAAATCTCCCCCCCGATATATATATATATATATTTTTTTTACCCAAATCTGGGTATCCTGACAAAAGAAAATTTATATATATATATATATATATATACACACCGGAAAAGTTCTTTTTAAAAATATGAATAAAATATTTATCATATATATTTATATTTCAATAAAAATAATAATTTTTATGCAAATACGTCAATTTCGGAGTAATGGAGTATGGCATTGTTCCTTTTAAATTTCACTTCAGATCAAAATTTTCCCCGCATATGAAAAATTCCCCCAGTAATTTTCCCCTATATATATATATATATATATATATATATATATATACACACACACGGAAACCACTTTTGTAATCTATTTATCCTAAAAAGACACGAAATTTGTTCCTCGTATTTACATCTTAAAATTGACTAATAGATTATGCTAATCGCTATGGAATGTACTTTATGGTGGTGTATGTATATTGCTGGTTATAATAATTTTCCCCCTCGATGTAGAATTCAACCATACAGATGTATTTTCTTCTCTCTCTCTCTCTCTCTCTCTCTCTCTCTCTCTCTATATATATATATATATATATATATATATATCACGCTTTTCTGTTTATAAAACCATTTATTTTCCAGTATTTACGATATAAACAAATACGACAAAATGTTTCGGTATACGTATATACTTTTTAAATATTTACACCAATATGAATATCCAAACCAATTGCAAAATTACCCCAAATGGAATTTATCCCCTAAACATTTTTTTTTTTACCCCTTAAAAAAACAAAACAAAAAAAAAAAAAAAAACTCCCTCACTGTATAAAATTTCCCCGAAAATTTATACAAAAATTGTACTAAAAAAATTTACGACTAATCTATTCTCTCCTGATTCATGGTATATTTATTCACAAATTCTCTCGTAATATATAATCTCGGAAAGGTGTTTTGCCGAATATATAATATATATATATATATATATATATATATATATATATATATAAAGTTTTTGAAGGGTGTTTCTTTGCTATTAAAACATCGGTCTTAACCTTATTAAAAAAAATATATTTATATGAAACTTTATGATTTTGTTTGCGTCATAATAAATATGTTTATCTTAAATTGAATATTTATGAAGCTTGTCATAGACATGTTACGAAACTTAAATACTATATATATATATATATATATATGTGCAAACGTATTCACTGAATTTATACATATGTAAACATAATTAATTGTTAATTCATTTGTTCTTAAAATTTGGATGTGTGTGTGGAAATTAATTCGCCAAAAATCTCGACAAACCTTATTATCATTTGTGCTGCAATGGTGTATTTTAACAATAATTACTTATTTATGAAGTCCGTTTTTACAATGCGGACATGAACAGAGTGGGAGGGGGGAGAGGGAGAAGAAGGGATGCGGGCGTAAATTTGCATATATCTAATATTCTTCCCCCACCCACCCATCCCCCGCCTTAAACACCCATGTTCCTCCGACCCCCCCCCCTTCTTCCCTCGTACTTTTTTTTTTTTTTTAAGTGCATATGAAAGCGAGAATCCCTTTTTCTTACTGTTAATAAATGATGTTAATATTGTTAATGCTCATTTTCATAGGTAATTGGAAGTCTTTTGACAGCTTTATGACGGAGCCTCGCGTGATTGGAAAGAGGTATTTTGAGCCATAATTTTGACCTATTACGCGTTAAAATTAGAGAGAGAGAGAGAGAGAGAGAGAGAGAGAGAGAGGCTAAACGCGTAGAGGTGACACCCTATATTTAACGCGTCAATTTAATTCTCGATTTTTGAATAAACGTTTGTGAATCGTTTTGAAGTTTTAACGTTAAATTAACGCGTCTAAAAAGGGAGTTATGACGTCATACCTTTGTACAACTTCATTTTCAATTTTATTTGCTTAAGTTTATATGACAATGTACATGCCATTTTCCCCCTCTCTAGATCGTGCTTTGCTCGCCATTATGAGGAGTTTTGACGTTTAGTGAGGGCTTATATTATAGGTCTTTCCAGCTATATATATATATATATATATATATATATACAGGGTGTCCCATAAATCCGGTCTCGTAGGAAAATTTATCTTAAATTAAATTTACAAAAGTAATACATTAAAACTAAAAAAATGTTCAAATTGATGTCTTGTTTTGGAACCGTTTTTTTTTGTTGCGGGTCATGGAAGAGAGTGAGACACGTGAGGAAAAGGCGGAGGCCTTTTCACGAGTGTAACTCGCTTCCATATTAGCTATTGCGTGTTATTCTACCTGCAACAAAAAAAAAGGTCCCAAAACGAGACATCAATTTGAACATTTGCTTTTGTTCTAATGTATTACTTTTGTAAATTTAATTTAAAATAAATTTTCCTGAGACCGGACGTATGGGACACCCTGTATATATATCGCGTAAGCGTGTACATACATGCATACAAGATATGTATACATGTATTCAGTGAACTTGATTCTTTTGCCTACTGTCTTCTTTGTCAAACATACATCAACATTCTCTCTCTCTCTCTCTCTCTCTCTCTCTCTCTCTCTTTCTCTCTCTCTCTCTCTCACATACATATACATTCACTCAAATTAGAGGGGGAAAAAAAGGTGAGAAAATGAAATTTAAAAGCTAAAAACAAACAAATTTTTCCCCTCCAAAATATAAAAGTAGAAAAGAAGTGAAAAAATTGAATTCAAAATTGTTTTCAAATTCCACAAAAGAAGTATTAAATCTGACATTTTCCACTTCGTCTTTTCATTATGTAACTGCCGAGATGCCACACAACAATTTTATATAAAAACCTTTCAATTTTAATACAGTTGATATATATATATATATATTAAATAATATGAGTATTGCATGAACATAATTTCCTGAACACTTTGAGTGCTTTAGAGTTTTATTAACTTTTTCTCATTTGAATTATTTTTTGTTTTAAATTTGAAAAGAAAAAAAAGTTATAGTTTGTCCATTAAAAGTCGTTTTTATACCGTTTTCTGTGTTAATGTTGAACGGAAAATGTGAAGTCTGAATCATTTTACTTTAAATTAACCCTTGACACAAAATCGATAATGTACAGTATAATTCAATTGCCTTTTGCCCACCAAAATATGCAACGTTTCCAATGTTTCGGACACGTTCTGTTGAATGTCGATAACCCCCCGAATTGTTCATTCGAGTTTTTCGTCTTCACCTTAGACCTACGGCTTAATATGACCTCCCAACCCGAAGAAAGTCGGTAATTAAAAGTCTACGTCCAGACTCGATCTCATGACCTACCGATCAGCAGCAGCCCTTCGTCTTAACTACTAGGCTACCCAGGGTACCCATTTATCTACCAACCTTTTTTTTTTGTTTATTTTTGTATGGAAGGATGAACAGCTAGGTGAACTGAGTACCGACTGCACTCGCTAGGAATCGGACTCAGGGTCGGTCCATATGTAATCAACAATGCCAACCATTACACCAACAAGGCATATATATATAATAATAAATTTTGTTTACAGGTCCAGTTTTAGAAAGTAAAAGCTTAAGTGAACTGTTTCTTAGAAAGCACAGCTCCACCCATACGCCCATTCAGAGCACGAGCAGCTCGCCTCATCATTGTCAAGCACAGAGAGGTTCAAGGTACTAATGAAACTTCCGTACGAGGTTCATTACCTGTGGAAGCAACAATGCTTTCAGTTTCCATTAAATCCAATGAGCATTTAAATTCATAATCATTTCCTTGCTTATCATTATTTTGCATCGCAAATCAGGAGCAAGATGCACCTGAATTTTGTTGTTCCTCCCCTAAACCACGCAAATGTATCTTAACCCATTAATAGTGCCCATTGGTAGAATTTCCCACCGACAAATTGTTTGTCATTATTGCATCACTTTTCTTGTATTCACGTGATCTTCGGTATGAGTTACTGATATGACGCACTTTTAGGGATGAGTAATTGCTATGACGTAATCTTTTAGATTGCGTCATATCAATGATTCATACCGAAGATCACGTGAATACAAGAAAAAGTGATGCAATAATGACAAACAATTTTGTCGGTAGGAAATTCTACCAATGGGCACTAATGGGTTAATTTCTTCAATTACAAACATTCATAAATGCTCGTGATTCTTCTACACAACCTGGAGCAAAAAATCAGCGTCTCTCTCATTTCAAACTTCTTCATTTGAATTTCATCACATACACGCTTGTACACATACATGCCTCGGGTACATCTCTTGGGTACTTTATGACTTTGAAAAGGTTTCGTGCTACGGTAGCACGGAGACCAGACTCGAAGTTCTTTCCTTAGAGTTGGTCTAGTGGAGGAGAGAATTGTTTTTCATGAGCTTTCCATTCACATAACCAGACACCCGGCTCATCCGAGATTATCTTGAGCGGGTGCCCAGTTTGCTTTTGAAGACGTCCACATTTAACATCATTAATATTTCTTATCTCTTTTGGCAATTGATTAAGTAATTTTTCCTGAAACTGCAACATTATTATCATGCAAGCTTAAAATTGTTCCTTGTCTCCTTTTTAATTGGGGAATTCTGCAGTCCGTAATTCAAATTTTTCATTGATTTCTTCATTTATAAGATTTATCACGAGATTGGGCATGTTATTTTTCAACTACTTTCATGTATAATTGCATGATTCTCTCTCTCTCTCTCTCTCTCTCTCTCTCTCTCTCTCTCTCTCTCTCAATATATCACTTGCTGCATAAACACATTTCACGGCGGAAGACCAAAGTTGAAACTTGGCGACATTCAGAGAGTTGGCAGACACAAAGACGTAACAGACGTATGATTACAGAAAACACGCTCACCCACTTTCTTGTCTTGTTAATATGTCTAAGAATAGAGTAGAAAAATATTTTGTAGAAACACAATTTAATAATGAACAAAAAAGAAAAAAATGTATGGCATAGATTAGTGAGGTAGAGTTGCGTTTTTGCTGTCACGATTTCTATTTTTTTCTCTCCTTTCTCTCGGGTGGCTGGATGCACGTGACGGGTGAAGGCATGGTGTCGAAAATCATATATCTGTTCTTAATTGATTTCCACCCCTCTCCTGTAGAAGTATTTCATCACTTTGCCGGCGTGATGGCTTTGCGCGTACATGGGTGTAGACATGGAGAGTTTAACCTTTACCTCTCTCAATCCTTTGAGGGTAGCCTTAAGTAGGTCATGGGGTCCTTGTTGGACCGATACGTCGGTAAATAGAGCTGTACATATTTCATATAAAATAAAAACCATATGTTGGAGGTTTTTGTGACAATACCAAGTAGTTGATATACGACAGCACAAGTATATTATTAGTTAATATGTAGAACGTTGCTATCTAGTGTACGATTTTTATGCGTGCATGACGTAATTATAGAGCTAGCTTATATATTCTCCTCTTTCCTGTACAATTTTCTTGGCTACTTTTCCATGGTCAAGGTATGTTCTTCAACCTTTTTCCGTACCTACCTCTGGCAGGGAGGGTGGGGAGAGAGCTTATGTTTTTCCATCCAGTTTTCTACTACTGCTAGAATAATTAAAATATACACTAATTTAATAACGGGAACCTCCCTGAGTGGACCGAAAGGTCTTTGTCTTCGTCTCTCTCTCTCTCTCTCTCTCTCTCTGAAGGAGTACAAATTTAGTTCTTATGTTCTTTTAACTCACATATTTTTGCTACAACTTTTTTCAGTACTTTATTAATTTCTTACTTTCATACTCGGATGTAAGAAGTGAGCAATATTCCAGAGTTGTTATAATTCAAGTTTTCAGCAGACAAATAATTAAATATAATTACTCTTTTCTTGAAAGTTTGTATAATCTCTTTTTATTCTTTTGGTTTTATTTATTATCTTATTATCTGTCTCATATCTCGCATCGTCTGTCATAATTATTGCCATAAATTCTTTAATTTTGAGTTCCTTTGAATTTTCCGCCCACCTGAGGTATTGTATATATATATATATATATATATATACATACAGGGTGTCCCATAAATCCGGTCTCGTATAGGAAAATTCATTTTAGATTAAATTTACAAAAGTAATACATTAGAACCAAAACAAATGTTCAAATTGGTCTTGTTTTGAGACCTTTTTTTTGTTGCAGGTAGAATAACACGCAATGGCTAATATGGAAGTGAGTTACACTAGTGAGGAAAAGGCGGAGGCCTTTTCCTCACGAGTGTCACTCACTTCCGTGACCTCAAACAAAAATAAAAGGTCTCAAAAGAAGACATCAATTTGAACATTTGTTTTAGTTCTAATGTAAAACTTATTACTTTTGTAAATTTAATCTAAAATAAATTTTCCTATGAGACTGGACTTCTGGGACACCCTGTGTGTAATATATATATATATATATATATATATATATATATATACTGTATATATATATATAGAGAGAGAGAGAGAGAGAGAGATGTAAGAAGTAAATAGACAGCCCAGATTTTGCTGTAACAATTTTATTTGAAAATTAGAGTACCAATAAATTTTAATTTTTGAACAATTAAGATTTAGCTATTAATACTTTGTTGACATTCCTTTAGCTGCTTTAAGAGCAGCAACTCGCCTAGGCATAGAATTAATGAGTTCTGAAATTGTAGCTTGAGGTATTTCTAACCATGTTTGGCGTAAAAGATTCAACAATTCTGATCGTGTTGCTGGTTTTTTGGGCTTTTTACGTAAAGTCTTGTCTAGTATTGCCCACACGTGTTCTATGGGGTTCATGTCAGGGGACTGACTCGGCCAAGGAAGTCGTTTGATACCATTTCGCTCCTCCCATTCTTTCGTCTTTTTTGCAGTGTGGCATGGGGCTCCATCTTCCATGAACAGGCAGCTGTCTTTTTCAATTTGACCACTTGAGAATATTGGCATAAGTCCTTCTTCAAGGATAGAAATGTAGGAAACGAATATTAGTCATAATAATGGCAAAAAAATTTGGATGCATACATTTTACCATAAAATTAAGGGTGTCTATTTACTTCTTGCATGCCTCTGTATATATATATATATATATATATATATATATATATATATATCCCCCGCAAGGGGGTTCTAAACTCGTGCTCTTTGTGCTCGTTTGTACGTGCTTGTTCCTGGAGGTTTCACGGGCGCCCTCCCGGCCCTAGCACCCAAGGATGATGGGGCTCGACCCTGCAGTCCTTGTCATCCTTGGTCTTTTTCCACTTCGACTGTCCCCTCCACCCTTTCTTTTTCCTCTGTCTTTCCTCTCACTTTTTCTTTGTTTTTCCGCCGAGATATGCCCTTTTAAATAGAGGCGAATCGGTTCTTCCCGAACTTAAAAAAAAATATATATATATATTATATATATATATATATTAGTTTTACATTTTTTCTGTTTTCCATGAAAGAGTCGGCATTTTTCCTCAGATGGTGCAATATCCTCTGGCGAAAAGGTTTGCATTTAATCTCTTTCTTCTTCGGAGAAAGTTTTTTTTTTATGTGAAGCACCTAAAAATGTTTCGTATAATCGGACGCTTGGAAGTGTAAGTGATTCAAATGCATATTTTGCATCGAATTTTGCTTTTTCTCAAACACTGACTCGAATACTTGAATCCGTATTGTTATAATGTAATGTTATAATGTTTCAGACCAACAAAGACCCTAGGATCCACTCGTGGCTAGTCTACCTAACTGTGTCCGTAATTGTGTATGATCTCCGTGGTGACGGAGAGGCCCTACAATTTTACGTGGGTTCCGAACCACGAGGCCTTAATTTTGCTACCTTAAATTATACCCAATCTATCAACATACGCGTCTATTCGATTTTTAAACATATTTATAGACGTGCTACTAATTACTTCTACCGGCAAACTATTCCAGCTATTTACTATTCTATGCGTAAGAAAAGTTTTTGGCAACTGCTGCTGTCTCGAACCTTCTACTTGTCAACTTACACCCGTTATTTCTAGTCCTATTATATTGTGATATTTTGAAAAAGCTATTTCTTTCTACGTTATCGAACCCATTCATAATTTTTAAAACCTGGATTAGATCACCCCTTAGCCTCCTAGTCTCGAGTGCAGTCAATTTTAACTCCTTCAGCCTATCCTCGTACGACTTCGACCTAAGCGACGGAATCATCTTAGTCGTTCGTCTTTGAACTCTTTCACTTTTGTCTATATCTTTTCGCATATGCGGATTCCAAAATTGGATCGCGTACTCCAAATGGGGTCGAACTAAAGATTTATAATGAGGAACAATAATATCGCGCGATTTGTACTCAAAATTCCGAGCTATAAAACCTAGCACTTTGTTCGCTTTATTGACCGCTGCTGTACTTTGTTTCGCCTTTTAAATCACCAGTGAGTATAACTTCTAAATCTTTTTCCTGCTCTACGCTTGCTAACTCCTTCCCTGACAAATTATACGCAAAATTACCGTTACGCGAACCTATATGTAAAATTTTGCATTTATCGACGTTAAATCTCATTTGCCATGTGACTGACCAATCAATGATTTTATTCAGATCTTCCTGGATTTTACCTCTATCTTCGTCATTAATCGCCCTACCACCCAACTTCGTGTCATCCGCAAACTTTGAAACTGTACTGACTAGGCCGACATCTAAATTGTTAATATATATAAGAAAAAGCAAGGGGGCCCAATACAGAACCCTGAGGAACGCCGCTCGCTATATTAGCCCAAGACGACTCCGCTCCATCAACAACCACCCTCTGTTTCCTACCTCGCAACCACTCTTCTATCCAATTTATTACTACACCCGATTCCATGAGCCTTAGTTTTTTCAATGAGTCTTTTGTGCGGTACGGTGTCAAACGCTTTTTGAAAATCTAAATACACTACAACTGCCGATGACTATCGTAAACTTCAACCACGCTTTGAAAAAATTGTAAAAGATTAGTTAAGCAGGATTTGTTTCGCCTAAAACGGTGCTGCGTATTTCTAACCAAGTTATGTAATTCTAAGTGTTCGACTATACGATCCCTAATTATTGATTCCAGTAGCTTACCTACAACAGACGTTAAACTGATTGGCCTATAATTTCCCGCCGCACCTTTATCGCCTTTCTCAAAGATAGGTGTTACGTTTGCTAACTTGAAATTATCTGGTACGCACCCCTCAGAAATAGACGCATTAAAAAATCTTTGTTAGCGGCACAACAATGCTTTCTTTTAGTTCTTTTAGTTGTATGGGATATATGGAATCCGGCCCCGGTGATTTACGCATTTTCATTTTATCAATATAGCGCATTACCTCCCTTTCACTAACCACAATATTATCCAAAGTATTACCATTATCAAAAGGTATTATGTATATGACCGTAGGGATATTCATTACATCTTCTATAGTAAAAACTGACGTAAAAAATTCGTTTAGCAAGGTAGCCATTTGCTTGTTTTCAGAAACTAGCTCTCCGTTAAAATTTTTCAACGGCCCCAAGACACTTTTTACTGGATTCCTATTGTTGACGTATTGAAAGAATCGCTTGGGGTTTTCTTTGCCGTCACGAGCTATGAAGATTTCAAATTCGCGCTTGGACTTTTTTATTACACTTTTCGCTTCACGCCTTGGAGATATGTAGTTGTTTCGTAACCATAAATTGTCTTTATCGCACTTATGTAGCCTATAAGCCCTATCTCTACTCTTTATAATATCTCCTACTCTAGAAGTAAACCACAAGGACTTGTTTACTTTCGCACGCTTAATCTTGTACGGTACACATTCCTCATTTATAGTACTAAATGCTGTTTCAAACTATTCCCACATTAGTTTTCAAGTCCATTACGTTTTCCCAATTGACTCGTGACAACTCATTTCGAAATTTACAAAAGTAAGCCCATGAAGTGACTCGTATAACTAGCTGACTCAAATTTCACTTTGTGGGAAAAAGAAAACCATAATCAGAAATGACTCGAGTACTCGAATCACTTCTCGAGTTTTAGCGTTCTGAATACACTCGAATCACTTCCACTTCCAAGCGTCTAATTGTCGGCCTAATTTAATGGAGCGATTGAAACGGATATAACGAGAAAGTAGGCCTCTATAAAGGCGGGTCTATACATAGAGCAAAAACCAGTATCAGTAAAACAGAAACAGAAATTAGTGAAATTATTAATAGTAATAGCATAAGTAAGTCAAATAATATAAAAACATTTACGTATTATTGCGTAATGTCTTCTTAATATTTCTAACAGTATTTTCATATCGCCATTGAGTGTATTGTTTTCTTTCTTTAGAGATCCAATGCGGTTCTACTGTATTTGCTTAAAGTTTTCCTTCAATCATTTCCATGGCATCATCTTTCCCCTCTTTGTTTTTCTATAACGACGTTTGCGACAAAAATATAACCATTTTACTGCTGAGGACGCGTAAAAAATAACCTTTATTACTAATGAATCCGAAATGGATTTGTTTGGTATACGCAAAAGGCAGTTCACGAGTCGCAGGCTCGATGGGAAATTGGCTCCGTAGTGGATGAAATCATCCGTGAAACATGCTGGGAGCTCCATAATGGTACGAGATCGTTTCAGTGGGTATGGCACTCGAGATATGGTAAAAATCAACGGTACCAAGAAGAAAGAATAAAATACAATTCCATCTTAATTCACCATACCATACCGTACCAAATGGTCAATGCCTAGTGAGTGAAAACATCAGTTTTCGACAATATCCAAATACCCAAAACGTAAGTTCCAAAATACCCAAAGCGTAAGTCCAATCTTTACATAAAACTATCCGAAGCATAAAGAACAATAGAACGTGCTGACCATTATGAACTGACCTTCACAGCCATCTGATCTGAATCCAATTTAGCATTTATGTACATTGATCACATCTGAAAAGGAAAAAAGCCCTTCTGATCTTTGAGAAGTGTGGAAAGTGATACATCAAAGCTGGAACATCACCCGACATATCGTCAATATTATTGTCAATATTATTGTCTAAAAGTTCAAGATTGTTTACCCACGTTAGACCTACAGCTTAACGCGCATTCCGAACCATGACCCACCAGGGTGGGTCAGTAATTACAAAGTCCTCGGCCTGACTCGATCTCACGACCTCTCGATCAGTACCCAAGAACCCAACCACTAAGCTACCCAGGGTACCCGTTTATCCAAAACCAATATTTTTGTATGGAAGGATAAACAGCCGGGTGAACTGAGCGCCGCTTGCCATCGCCGGGAATCGAACCCGGGGCCAGTGGATTCGTAGTCATCGATGCTAACCATTATACAATTCATTTCCTTCTTTTATTAAATTAAGACTAAATAAGATTCCATCAATTAAATTTTCGGCAACCTATATATATATATATATATATATATATTTTAATTGGGGTTGTTTAACCTCCTTCGCAACATCTAAGGTCATATGACGGAGGGGACCTACAGCTTTACGTGGGATCCGAACCACGGGTCGCTACATAATCTGGGCGCAGAGGACGGTCTCCCATCTAACTACTCCCCAGACCCAATGTCGCTTAACTTCGCTGATCTCCGGGAAGCGGTGTTACTACATCGGCCACGACGTAGCCCTATATATATATATATATATATATATATATATATATTATATATTGAACTAACAGACACTTTAAAAGAAGAAATATCTGAAACATTGAGAGCCCAGTATGAATCGGTCTTCAGTACTCCAAAAAGTGACAAAGCGACACCTGACATAGATGCATTCTTCGAAGAGAAATTGCAAGGAGAATGTATAACAGACTTTGATTTTACTCCAAAAGATGTAGCAAGAGCTATAGGCCAAATGAAATCACATTCAGCTGCAGGTCCGGACAAATGGAACGCACTACTGATTAAAAACTGTAAAAATGAAATAGCTACCCACTCATACTGGATATGAAGATCCCTAGACACTGGGAAATACCGAGCATCTTGAAAAGAGCAAACATTGTCCCTATATATAAAGGAGGGGATAGATCTCGAGTAAAGAACTACAGACCAGTGTCAATGACGTCCCACCTCACCAAAGTATTTGAAAGAATAGTCAGAGAGAAAATCTATGACTTCTTGGAGACACTGGAAAGATTCAGCAAAAATCAGCACGGATTCCGATCAGGAAGATCATGCCTATCACAACTTATAGAGCACTACAACAATATCCTAGATGCACTTGAAGGCAATGAAAACTATGATGTCATATACACGGATTTTGCTAAAGCTTTCGACAAATGCGATCATGGTATAATAACACATAAAATGAAACATATGGGAATAACAGGCAAAGTGGGAAAATGGATCTACAACTTCCTCAGAGAACGTCTACAGGTCGTCAAAATTCAAGGTGTATGTATCGTCATCAGAATCAAAAGTACGCAGCTCAGTACCACAAGGTACAGTGCTGGCCCCACTCCTGTTCATTATCATGCTAACAGACATAGACAGTGGAGTAAACAGCAACATTATAGTAACACCCTTTGCGGACGATACAAAGATCAACAGAAAAATCAGCGATGCAAATGAAGTGGAGGCCTTGCAGAGGGACACGAACAAAATGTACACATGGTCAAAAGACAACAATATGACATTTAACACCGAGAAATTTCAGCTCTTGAGCTATGGTAGAAATGAGGAACTTAAACAGACTGCATATTATGCTCCAGATAGACAGGAAATTCAGAGAAGCACGAAAGCGGTCGACTTGGGGGTAATAATGATCGATGATGCCAAATTCGAGATACAAAATCAGATAGCAATAAATAGAGCAAAAAGAGTCGCGGGACAGGTACTAAGAACGTTCAAAAGGAGGGAGAAGACAGTAATGACTTCCCTGCTGAGAACACTGATCATACTAAAACTTGAATACTGCTCAGTTTTGACGTCCCCATATAAAAAAGGAAAAATTTAATAAACTAGAAGAAACGCAGAGACTTTTCACAGCCAAGATTGATGGCTGCAAAGAACTCAACTACTGGGAAAGACTACGTAAACTAAATCTGTACTCACTGGAAAGAAGAGAGAGAGGTATACCATAATTTACATATGGAAAATGGTCGAAACACTGGTACCAAACCTCAAACTAAACCCAATTACCATCCAAACAACGCTGGAAAATAGGGAAGGCAGAATGTGTAGCGTTCCAAAATTAAAGGCCCGACAAGGGACCTTCTCAACTCTGAAGGAAAATAGCTTGGTCGTCAGGGGGCCAAGAATTTTCAACTAGCTTCCAAAGGACCTCAGAAGCGTTACAGGGGTCAAAGTTGAAGTCTTCAAGAGAAGACGATGCTTGGCTCAGGACGGTACCAGATGAGCCGGGTGTACTTGGCTATGTGCGGTGGAGAGCGCAAGAAAGCAACTCGCTCCTCCACCAAGCCAGACCTAGAGGCGGGGCCACCAGCTTGACCTTCGTGTGAAGAGACCAACACACGGAACCAGGGTTGCCAGATACTTTTCAAGAAAAGTAGCGAGAACACTACCCAAAAGTAGCGAAATAGAATTCAAAGTAGCCCAAAATAATATATATATATATATATATATATATATATATATATATATATATATATATGCATATAAACTGCAATAACCACGCAGTATATAAATGAATAGAAACGACATAAGTATTAAGGAACGTTTCTGCAGACGAGAAGGCCCTGGGTTCGATTCCCGGGCGGTTCGCCTCATTTTTCATTTATTCGTTATCTCTCCTCCTCGTGTGCAGAAACGTTCCTTAATACTTATGTCGTTTCTATTCATATATATATATATATATATATATATATATATATATATACTGTATATATAATTTCGTTATATTTAATTTTAAATACTAAATTTTATTTACCTTATATGATTCACAAATCACAGTTGTATGGAATTTAATAACTCCTCTTCTTCATCTTCATTGCTTTCAACTTCGTCGTTAGATTTCTTGTATATGTCGGAATTATATTTTAACATCGATGAAGAAGGTTCAAAGTTAAAACAGCAGATGTTTCTTTCTTCCAGCATCATTTTGATGCGAAGTATAGAGGCTAAGAGATCTAAACCCATACTGTTCCTTAGTTTTGTTTTCGTTGATGTCACTCGCGAAAACACTCGCTGTACGGTAGCGTTACTTATCGGCAGGCTGTACACTTTTAATGCAAATAGTGAAATGTCCTGCAAAAATAGTTCTCCTGCTGCATTTTTCATTGTCACGGCTTGGCTCCAAAATAATGAACCATCGCTTGGAATGTCACCAGGGGGAAAAACTCTTCCAATTTCCGTTAAGTACAGTAGTTGTCTCCATTGATTTTCAAGATCTTCTAGTTTTGACTGATCAGCTAGTTCCAAAGGAAGATCAGAAAAGGGAGGTCGAGTGTGACTTAAGCATACATTAGGCGATATGTTAATATTTTATTTCAATAAAATTTATCGATTTTCAAAATAGCCCAAAATAGCATTACAATTTTTGGAAGCAGCCCAAAAGTCGCAAGTAGCCCAATCTTAAATTTTAGTAGCGCCAGCCCATTCCAAGCAGCCCAATTCGCGAAAAGTAGCCCAATCTGGCAACCCTGCACGGAACCTGAACAAAGTTAACGAGGTGTGTATATATATATAGGCCTACATATATATATATATATATATAACCTTGGGTTTGCTTCCGCCCGAATTTTTCATTCTGACAAAGGTCAAGCTTGTCACTCCACCCTTAGTATATATATATGTGTGTATATATATATATATATATATATACATATATTTACTGCATAATATACTTTGTCTTTATCAGTGACATCGTATAAAAACGTTCTAAAATTCAGGAACGTAAAAATTCGTTTATTGTAAAAGTGTTTACAGAAAATCGGTAAGTAACGACAATACGAAGCCACTAAAACATTTAAATCTGTGTACAAATCTTTAAAAACAAACTTTACATAGTTAAAATTATAATAAAGTTTAAAAGAAAATTTATATTTAAAAAAATTCACTAAAATATTCACTAAAAATTACAAAAAAGAAAATCACTAAAATATTCATGCGCTTAAAAAGCACTAAAATACGTGTTTAAAAAAGCTAAAATCTTTAAATAACGGAGAATCAAATCGTGAAATGTACAGGGTGTCCACAATGTCTTGTCACCCTAGTAAAATACTAACTGATGCCCGTTTTTCTTTCAGACCCATTTGAAGTGTTTGATAGTGGCAACTATACGAGTGAACAACGCATATTGGCTAGTACCTGGGTCCACTGGACCTGATAGAAAAACGAAAATCAGTATTTTACTGGGGTGACAAGACATTGTGGACACCCTGTAGATTAAGAGCAAAGCAAGCAAAACAGAACTAATAAAAACCAGAACAAATTAAAAGAAAAAAAAAGAGAGAGAGAGATTTCGCAACGATTTTAATGACTATCTAATTTTTCTTTTTAATCGTCAATAATGAATTTTTTTCTTTCGACTTGATTATATAAATGACAGTAAACAAGATCCAAACATGTTTCCGACCTATAAACAAACAAGACGTTTATCGCCCAATAAATTCTGACTTGGGCTATCTTTGGGCTACATTATCTGCGACAATTCGCCCAAGAGGAAAAATAAAAAGAAATGGCGGGAGAATATTTATGTTTGGCGAGTTAGGCGGTAATTGGGACTAAAGTCTGGTGTCTAATAAATTATATTTATTCTTATATCTAACTCGTAATTTATTTAAATTACATTACTTTCATATTTAAAAGTAACTGATACATTATATGTATATATATATACATACACACACACACATACATATAAGTATGTATACATACGTATATACATATATTTCCTATGTAAATATTTGACAGTAACAATATGCAATAAATTGTTGTTTGTATAAATGTTGATACGAGTATCGCGTTTTTGTCAATTTGGTTTATCCCGAAAATTGAAATTTAAAAGGTCGTTATTTTTGTCCACTGACAAAAAGTACCGGTAAATAGGTAGAATTTAACAAATGAATGTTTTATATCGGATAAAGTATGTGTCGGATAAAGTATATATATATATATATATATATTATATATATATATATATTTTTTTTACTCGTATATTTCAAGCTTTAGTTACATTGGTTTGAGCCTGGACATTCTCTCTCTCTCTCTCTCTCTCTCTCTCTCATATCTTTCTTCTTCCTGATATATTCCCCCTTAAATCTTCAGCCCTTCTTTCCCCTCATACTTCTCCCTCTTTCCCCTCGTATACTTCTCCCTTTAAATCTTGATTTCCCCTTAAATCTTCCCTCCCTTAAAACTTCATTTACTTCCTCCTCTCCCCTCAAACATAATTTACCCCTCCCCATCTTCCGTGTCCCCTTGTTTTCGCGCAGAAAATGATTCATGGTGCCAAGTTGAGTTGAAGTTGAGGGATCACATATTTTGTCCGCTGTGCAACTTACTCTCGATTTATGATCACAGTTTAACCCACCTAAATTGCTGTGGTAAATCACGTACATTCCCCTCTGTGAGGGGAGGTGAAGAATGAGGGAAAGGGAAGAACGAGGGGAAACTTGTAAAGGGAGTTAGGGGGAAATGGTTTCAGAGAAGGGGAGTTAATTGCGAGAAGAAGAATGAGAGAGAGAGAGAGAGAGAGAGAGAGAGAGAGAGAGAGAGAGAGAGAGAGAGATATTCCTATATACTGTAAATAAGAAAATATGCACCTAAATTAAAATTAATTAGGAACGATTTTATCATTATACCATTAAAGGTGTTGTTGTTGTTTTTCTTCTTCTTCTTTTTCTTCTTCCCGAGTGTATATAATTCTTTAAAAATCTTTCTCTATTTGTTTAATACCATTCTTACTTCTGTTTTATTGTTAATAAATCTTCGTTTTAAACCTTTTTATTCCCTTTATTTATGGGTTATGTATGTAAATACATTTATTTATGGGGGTTTTATTATATATTCCGACAAAATAGGCGTACCACTCTGCCCCAAAACTGCACATTATGCCATGGGGTTATTCCTTACATAATATTCATCAAAATTCATGAGTTTTACATCATCAAATTTGCTGTGCTCGATACACTCGCCAAACCGAGGGAGAAATATGCAATTTTCCCCCTAACTTTAGTCAAAATCCCCTAACTTAGGGGTAAAGCCCTAAATTATTATCAATAAATTATTTCTCTTTAATGGTACTAATATCTTTATTCATTTTAGGGGAATGTTTTTAGACTTTGAGTATTCAGTATGAAACACTTTTACAAATAATTTTGTATGTATATATATATATATATTTTTTTTTCTTCACTAAACACACACACACACACACACACACACATGTGTATATATATATACACACACACACATACACACACACATGTATTTTCTCCCATTTATCTCTCCATCTATAGGTTTTATATAGATAGATAGATAGATAGATAGATGTGAATTCTTTAGAAAAATGAATGTGGCGTAATTCTTTTTCTTGGGTATAAATTTAGGCGTGCCCTTAATACCCTTGTTTGAGAAGACTCGCCTTATGTTTTACTTCAAAAACTAAATTTTAAATTTATTACAAAATAAATTATTCCGTTTTATAATATAAATCTTTTCTTTTTATTCTCTCTCTCTCTCTCTCTCTCTCTCTCTACCTTTTTACCTTTTAAATAAAGACTCAATTCTATCATAAGAATAAATTGGGTAAAAGATTGCTTTTATTATAGGCAAAGTGTTAAGTAATGTTTATAACACACACACACACACATATATATATATATATAACCCGCCTGGAGAGCCTAGTGGTTAAGACGAGAGGTTGTGAGATCGAATCCGGCCGAAGACTGTAATTTCAGTCGTTCTGGTGTTCCATGGTTCGGATTCCGCGTTAAGATGTAGGACTAAGGTGGGGGCGAAAAGCTTGACCTTTATCAAAATGAACAAATCGTAGTAAATATTTTGACATTTTTTGTTTACTGAAAATTGTGAGGCTAAAAACTATTTCTTGCCGTCCGAGAAAAAAAATGTTGTACGATCAATATTTAGTACAACTCCTAAACTAATGTAACCAATTAGGTCTAAGAAATTAGCACTGTGGGGTGTGGGCGTAGCTGTGGGCATGGCTTTATTGGTAACATATGATACCGTCAAGCGCGAATGAGACGTGTGTGTATATATATATATATATACAGTATACACGCACGGTATATACTGTATATGCGCAGTAGTGAGGCGCAGACAAGGAAAGAATTTGTGGAAAACCTGATAAAACAGAATACAAACGGATAACGCAGAAATATGCAAATTCGTCAGTGTAAGACGTAGAAGGAACTCTTCGTCGTGGATTCACTGACGAAGTTGTTTCAGTTTTCGCAGGATATTAAATACACCACAGATTCGAACACGAGGGGAATACCAATTCAACATTTTTTCTTTCCTTTAGGGAATTAACTCGGGGCGAAATGTAAATCAGTTACGGAGTTACGGGCTAACAAAGACCCTAAGATCCACCCTAGGTTAGTCCAGTAGAGGTAGGAAAGGAAAAAAAAGTAAACAAAAATGAAGGATACTGCAAACTCTACCATGCTTACACTTACTTACAAATGCGTAAAGCTTTCATATAGGTATACAGGGTGTTCCATAAGTCCGGTCTCATAAGAAAACTTATTTTAAATTAAATTCATGAAAGTAATACATTAGAACTAAAACAAATGTTCAAATTAATGTCTTGTTTTGGGACCTATTTTTTTGTTGCAGGTAGACTAACACGCAATGGCTAATGTGGAAGCGAGTTACACTCGTGAGGAAAAGGCCTCCACTTTTTTTTTTAAATATTACTAATAAATATTAGTGTGAGCAGAAATTTAGTTTTTTTTTTTAAGTACAAATGTCACCCCTTGAGCCAAAATCACCCCATATTACAATATAAATATTATCCCTTGCAAGTTAAAGTTCGTCTACTTTAATTTGTGTGAAAGTACTTCAACTATTTTGAGAGATTCCATCATGGTCTTTGAATAGGAATTCCATTTGTGGTTTTATCCGTAAGTAATATATTGTATAACAGTTACGAGTCATTACATCATCTATTTGTTCCGTAATTACATTCAATCTATTCCATAAACGTTACAGAGTTTATATTGATCCGTCTCTCCCGGTTCAAGTCTATTAAATTCACTAAAGAATCATTAAGCCTATATAGTTTCTATATAGGCGTGATTCCATGCATTCTTCACATTTCCAACTTTTGCTGTGATCCTCACACTAGGAATCCTCTTATACATTAGAGCTTATACTTCATATCTGTAGATATTATAAATGTGGCAAATTTAAAATCTTATTTAGCGAATAACATTATTATTCAGTGAATAATTTCCAAGGACATGATGCACGATGACGTGCGAAAGTAAAATTGAGCCTTAAGAAGTACAGAAAACTCGCCATTTCGTCCACCCGTTTTGTTGGCACGCGGCTGAAGAATGATAACGTAATTGGTCCGGAGCCGTATTCCTGAGTGTTCTAGTATTCATAAATATGGCAATTGGATCAGAGCTGACGGAGTTTGAATGTAGCAAGATAGTGGGATGTCATTGCACGTATATGACTGTGCGTACGATTGTTTCCCCGAGTCATTTGTGCGGAATACGAAAGTGGAAGACTGAACGTGCTGGTGTGAAACCCAGACTGGACAAACCAAAAATGATGAAAAATCCTACACGGCGAACCTTTGAAACATGTGGTGAGGAAAGACCGGATGTGTGGCCTAAAATCCACCACCTATGCAGGACGTCAATGAACATTCTTCAGATTTATCGGCAAATATGCTGTATGAAACTGCATGCAGAAAGATTCTGTGGAAGGGCCAATGCCCACAATCCATACATGACAGCTGAATGCAAAGCGACGAATACAGCGGTGCAAAGCTCATTGCAACTGGAGAATAGAACAGTGGAAACGCGTCCTGTGGAGAGAGGAATCCTGCTTTACACTGTCTGCATCCGATGGCAGAATCTGGCATTGTCCCAACCATTGATGGTGAGGGCATGGTTCACATGGTTTGCACTCTGGCCATTAGCGTTTGTAGAGGGTAAAATGGCTGCGAGGGCGTATTGTGACATTTTGGACAATAGTACAATTGATGGAACTTTATGGTGGGGTCCCGTATCTGTATCAACACAACAACGCGCCTCGTCACAAAGCCTGGAATGTAACTCATTGGTTTGAGTAGAATAACGTTGATAATAGGTCATGGCTTTCTTGGAGGCCTGATCTCAATCCAATAGAACACCTCTGGAATGAACTAGAGCAGTGCGTCAGGAACAGGCTTCTCTCGTCGTATTGAAACCTTCACTGTGGAAGGAATGGCGCAATATCTCTCCTGAAATCTTCAAAAATTAGTAGAAAGTGTTCCTTAGAGGCCTGAAGCTGCTCATGAAGGGCAAGGGTGGGCCTACACCCTATTAAATACATTCTGAACAGTTATCTTTTGTTTTATTTTTGTTGGCCTAATAATTTTGGCTATATATATATGTGTGTGTGTGTGTGTGTTTTTTAGTTCTGCTCAAACACTAATATTTCCTATTATTAACACCTACTTCAGTGTGGAGTAGGGGAGATATGGCTAGATGAAGGGGTGAAGGAATGGATGGAGGGGAAGAAAGTGAATGTGGGGTGGAGTGGGGAGTGGAAAGGGAAAGAAATGGAGGGGATAACGGGAATGATAGAGAGTGGGAGCCTCCCCCGTGATAGATAGAAGGGAGTGCAATCCATAATTTGTGAAATTGTCTTTTAACTGTAAGAACAATGCGAGATATAATAAATCTTTATAATGGCTATTCGGTCCCTTTGTAATAAGGACCTTTATTGCGTGACGCCCTATAAATAAATAAACGCACTTTCTTCCTAGTACACACACACACACACACACACACACACACACACATTTACGCATAAGCAAAGTACCAATTTTTTAAGATCCATGTCTAAAAAAATTAACCTAACCTGACCTAGGTGCCACTGAACCGAGATGGCACTAAGGTGCAATTAAAAGCTCGAAGGGTAGTTTCTGTCAAGTCACTAAATAGTGAGGTACTTCCTGAGTCCCTAATCTAGACTAAACAAACCTTACCTCACCTAACCTTAATTATATCCCCTTTTTTTATGATAAGAGATAACATTTATGAAGATAAACCATCGCGACACTGCTAATGTCATGAGGCGCATGTTCGTGTCACGATGGGCGCTGTGTATCCTCAAGATTGTCGCGATTCCCTAGGAAAGACAAGAACACACACACACACACACACACACACACACACACACACAAGGAGAAATATATATATATATATATCTTTGACTCTCATCTGTCACTTTTCGTTCCTGCTGGAAGTTCGCTTTCATTCAGCCTGTCCCAAAGAAGGATGACCGCTCTCAACCCTCCAACTATCGTCCAATTGCTTTGATTTAGTGCTTTTCAAAAGTTTTTGAATCTATCCTTAATAGGAAGATTCTTAAACACCCTTCTTCTCACAATCTTATTTCGGGTCGTCAGTATGGATTCCGCGAGGGACGCTCTACTGGTGATCTTCTTGCATATCTCTCTGACTCTCTTGGTCATTCTCCTTTCGGGATTTCGGTGAAACTTTTGCTATTGCGCTTGACATATCAAAAGCTTTTGATAGAGTCTGGCACGAATCTTTAATTTTCAAACTGCCCTCCTTCGGTTTCTATCCTTCTATCTGTGCCTTTATCTATAATTTCCTTTCCTGCCAATCTATAGCTGCGGTTGGAGATGGCCACTGTTCTTCTCCTAAAGCTATTAACAGTGGTGTTCCTCAGGGTTCTGTCCTGTCACGCACTCTTTTCCTTTTATTTATTAATGATCTTTTAATTCGCACTTCCTGTCGTATGCCGATGATTCCACTCTTCACTTCTCCACCAGCTTCCCAAAGCGTCCCTCTGAGCAGTCACTCCATGATTCGCGTAATACGGTTATGGAGCACCTGACCTCTGATCTTTCTGCTATCTCTGATTGGGGCAGAGAAAACCTTGTGGCTTTGAATGCCTCAAAAATTCAGTTCCTTCATCTGTCTGCTCGTCACAATCTTCCGCACTACTATCCCATTACCTTCAACATCACACAACTCAATCCTTCCTCCTCTTTTAACATTCTTGACGTTTCCTTTTCTCGTGATCTTTCCTGGAAAGATCACATATACTCTCTTTCCAAAACAGTTTCTAAGAGGTTATTAGGTGTGCTGTACCGCCTCCGCACTTTCTTCACCCCGACTCAGTTGCTGTCTTTGTACAGGGGTCTTGTTCGCCCTTGTATGGAGCATGCTTCTCGTGTGTTGGGTGGCTCAACCCACACAGCCATACTTGACCCGGTGGAATGAAAAACTTTTCGTCTCATCAATTCCCCACCTCTCTCTCTCTCTCTCTCTCTCTCTCTCTCTCTCTCTCTTGCCGCAATGTTGCCTCACTCTCGCTGAACTATCGCTATTATAACGGACATTGCTCTTCTGAACACTCTAACTGCATGCCTCCTCCTTTAAGGAGAGCACGCAGCATCAGACTTTCGGCACTTTCTCGCTCTTTTTCTGTCCAACTCTAACGCAAGGCTTAATCTTTTATCTACTCAACAGGTCAACTCTGGAACAATCTTCCTCAATCCATCTTTCCTCCGGTCTATGACCTCTCGTCTTTCAAACGCAGCGTGTTTAGGCATCTCTAAAACCCCAGACCTTGATTTTGGCTCTCTTCTTCTATTACGGGGGGGCGCTTTTGCGGGCACTGCCCTTGGCCCCTCCATCCTGTATAAAACACAAATTTAAAAAAATAATATATATATTGGTGGTTGGTAGATAATTGGGTACCCTAGGTGGCCTAGTGGTTAAGGCGCTGGGCTGCTGATGGGGCGTGGTTCGGATTCCACGTTAAACTGTAGGTCTAAGGTGGAGTGAAAAGCTTGACCTTCGTCAGAATGAACAATTCGGGCGGAAGCTAACCAAAGGTTAACCAAAGGTTATATATACAGTATATCTATTATATATTTTCGCCTTTCTGTCTGTCTGTCTGTCCTTTATGCAAGCGCAAACTGTTTGACCTAGAGCTACCAAATTTGGCACGGGAACCTCTTATGGGATGAAGAATGTCAACACAGAGTCGGTCAGCTTGTCTGTTTGTATTACGGGCGGCAATGTGAAGCTCAAGATTTTCATGACTGTGTTCTTTTCTGTAATTTTATTGACCAAATAATTGAACCGACAGTAATTGGGAGTTCATTATTTGGTCAGGGGGTTTTGGGGGATATCTGATCAGATTCAGAAATCTTGGCACAATGTGAAGCTCAAAATTTTCACGGCTGCGTTCTTTTCTGTAGTTTAGCCTGTCTGTTTGTGAAATATATCCCGGGCAGTAATGGGGAGGGGGTTAGCCCCCAAGTTGCATAAAGGGGGGTGAGGGTTTTTTGTGGGGCATTCAGTTGACCTAACTGGGCATTCAGTTGACCTAACCGGGCATTCAATTAACCCGGGCAACGCCGGGTACCTCACCTAGTATTATATATTTTCGCCTGTCTGTCTGTCTGTCCTTTATGCAAGCGCAAACCGTTTGACCTAGAGCTACCAAATTTGGCACGGGAACCTCTTATGGGATGAAGATTGTTAATAAATTAAATAATTAAAATTACTGGGCCCGAAGGCCCCAGCACCGCGATTAAACTACAGAAAAGAACGCAACCGTGAAAATTTTGAGCTTCACATTGTGTCAAGATTTCTGAATCTTAACATTTTCATGACTAATTATTTGGTCAATAAAACTATAGAAAAGAACACAGTCATGAAAATCTTGAGCTTCACATATAATTATTTTTTAGAACGACTTCAAACCGTTTGACCTAGAGCTACCAAATTTGGTACTGGAACCTCTTATGGGATGAAGAATGTCAACACAGAGTCGGTCAGCCTGTCTGTTTGTTTGTTTGTGCGAATAGTTACAGGAAGTTAATGTGGCAATGTTTTTTTGCAGTTTTTGAAAATCCCAACAACTTTACCATGCACCAAAGAAACGGGCAAGTTTGGGCAGATCTACATCCGCAGCCAGAAAAAATAAAGAAGCCCGGAAGCAGGAAAGCTCACAAGAAAGACAATCACGCCTTGAAGTTGATCGTGAACGACATGCAACAGCCAGAGCAAGAGAAAACCTCCAAGAAAGACAATCACGTCTTCAAGCTGTCTGAGAAAGTATAGCAGCTACCAGAGCAAGAGAAACACTGCAAGAAAGACAAAGAAGCTGTCCGAGAAAGTGTAGCAGCTACCAGAGCAAGAGAAACGCCCCAAGAAAGACAATCACGCCTTGAAGCTGACCGTGAACGACATGCAACAGCAATGTGAAATTTATCCCGGGCAACGCCGGGTACCTCAGCTAGTATATATATATATATATATATATATATATATATATATATATATATATATATATATATATATAAGTGCTTTGAACGTCTAGTTAGAGGCAAAACTGCCAACTACCTACAAGAAAAGAACTTATACAACCCAAATCAACATGGATTCAGGGCTGGAAGATCATGCCTATCACAGTTATTAGACTACCAGGAGAAAATACTGGAAACACTATGTCGAGAAAAACATAGATGTAATATATACTGACTTTGCTGAAGCCTTCGATAAATGTGACCATGGAATTATAGCACACAAACTTAAGAATACAGAAATTACTGGAAAGCTAGGAAGATGTGGATATTTAATTTCTTGATGCAAAGAACACAGAGTGGTGGTAAATGGAGTCAAATTGGAAGTCCCGGAAGTAGAGAGTTCTGTCCTACAAGGGACAGTACTAGCTCCCTTGCTGTTCACAATAACACTGGTCAACACTCATTTTATTGCCAATCATATTAGAGTGATTTTGGGGTAACTTTGTGGTGCTGATTCCGAATATGACATCGGTTTTGCTAGATTGGCTCTAATTTATGAGATAATTGGTACCCCATTGAAACACGTAAACATGCAAAAAATTTAATGTTCAGGCGGAGCCTACTTACAAATCGCATTGAAATTGTCTCAAATCATACAAAAGTAAACACATGAAATACATAATGGCATTTTATTCGGTCTCACCATCTAGAATGTTCCGGTAGTTTCCCATATGCACGCGTTATGGTTACGTTTCCTATTAATTGAGGGTATTCATTATCTCAAGAACTAGAGCCAAATCGGAAAAACTACTTTCATTTTGGAATTCAGCAACCCCAAAATACCCTAAATTCGTACGAATTTCCTTGGCAACGAAAAAAATTTTTTTTTTGTTGACCTGTGTAATGATTGCAGATATTGATGTAGATATCAATGACAGTACTGTATCATGTTTCGCGGATGACACAAAGATATTCGAGGAAATATTGAACGAAGGTGACATAGAAACATGGGCGTCCGGAGGGGGGGGCAAGAGGGGGCAGTTGCCCTCCCTTGGAAATTTGTGTTTGGTCAATTTCACTGAAACTTACACGATTATAGTTAATCATAGTATCATATAACATATAAAAAATGGACTTGACTGGTAGAAAAAAAAATGCACTGCGACCACTACGAGTAAAAACGGTCATCTCCCCTTATCATAGCCTGCTTTCGGTGCTAAATTTATGTAGTTAGTATTACTAAGTACATAAATTTAGCACCGAAAGCAGGCTACGATAAGGGGAGATGACGGTTTTTACTCTTAGTGGTCGCAGTGCATTTTTTTTTTCTACCTAATAAAGAACTAATAAGAACTAAGAACTAATAAGTTAGTTTTGCCCCCCCTTGCGAAAAATCCTGCGGACGCCCCTGCATAGAAAGATTACAAAACGACATTGAAACATTATTCCAGTGGGCAGAAGACGATAATATGAAGTTCACGAAGAAAAATTCCAACTTCTAAGATATGGTAATAACAAGGAGCTACGGAATAAAGGGTACAAAACTCTGCAAGCCAAACAGATAACACCAAATCCACAAGCCAGGGTCTTGGAGTAATAATGTCGTCGGATGCAGAATTGAGAGCACTATAACATCAAAATTACAACGGCTAGAAAAATAATGGGAATCATCTGGAGGAGCTTCCGCAACAGAAAAGCAAACATCATGCTCAAATTATGAAAGAGTCCAGTCCTACCAATAATTGAGTATTGCTCAGTACTCACAAGCCCACACAGAAAACGAGACATTGCGAACATTGAAGCTATACAAAGGACATTTACGTCTAAGATAGAGGAAACGGAAGGTGAAGACTACTGGTCTCGACTACAATCCCTGAAACTCTACTCTCTCGAAAGAAGGCGCGAGCGGTACACAATAATAAACATATGGAAAATACTTGAGGGCTCTGTCCCTAACCTCAGAAATGAAATAGAAACAAACTGGAATGAGAGAAGAGGCAGATTTTGTACGGTCCCAACTGCAGTGGGACAAGAGGCCATGAAAACGAGGCTGGAAAATACCCTCAGAATACGAGGCCCAATGCTTTTCAATGTCTTACCAAAAGAAGTGAGGAATCTCGAGCACACCGACCTAAATAACTTAAAGAACCAGCTGGACAGATTCCTGCGCAAAGTCCCTGACCAGCCATGCGTGGTTGGCTGCGAGGCCAGGAGGAGATCAGACAGCAATTCCCTCCTTCACCAAATTCGCAAATGGGGCGGGATGCTGCAGAGGGGTCGACCGCAGATCGATCCTGAACCGTCGTTCGAACTCTCATAAAGTAAGTAAATTATATATACTCGTATATATGTATGGTGCACACTCACAAGGAAAAATGAAAAGCGAGTCCAAGGTCTTGTATTCAGCAGTCAACCCGGTCAAGGATATATATATATATATATTATATATATATATAATGAGGCATTCGAAGGTAAAAGTAAGAGTGTTAAGTATAAACTTGGCAAATTTTTAGTTCCCCTCATCGGTGCCTTGACACATGATCAATATAGTCTTAGACTCTTTTGCATTTATAGAATTTATAGAGTTGTTTCCATCCACACACTGATGTCGAATCCCTTTCACTAAATGTCGAAATTTTAGAAACGTGTCGTGTAATTGTTGATGACCTTTTTGTTAATAATCACAATATCTTAAGAATGGATATAAACCAGCTTTTTCTTCGTGATTTGCTGTCAGTGAAAGATATCTTTACCTTTAACCATAACTATACTGACTGTATATCGGCAAAGTGATTGTATTGGCATTTGGGGATCACCCTCCTCTCCTAGGTCCTCCCTTTGCTAATAGTCTTTTCGCTCATCACGACTGTATCTGGTTCGATAATGTCCCTAAGAATTCCTGTCCCTGCTAAACGGATCTTACGTTGACGATTTTTTCATATTATTTCAACGTAAGGATCACGTTTTCATGGTTTTTTAGACTTTGTTAATGGTTATGACCCCGACTTAAACTTTACCCCCGAGATGGAAAGTGACAAAAACGTGTCATTCTTTGATGTTTCAGCAGCGCGAAGTGCCATTTACTAAAACAAACGCTATACTAACCTTCTGAGAACTAATTATTTTAGTTCAAGATTGTCTCGTTTTAAAATGTCAACCATGAAATGCGAAGATATGCTCAGACTGGACTTCATTCCATTACGAGATGAATTACTTAGAACAATTTTTCAGATATAATTTATACCCGTCATATTCCTTTGAAAACCGCTTTAGTGAATTCCCGCATAATATTCCAAACGTTCCAAAGTTGGATACGTCAAACTTCCCTTTCTTGGCTCTGTAACGAGTAAAATGAACCGATTTGTTAAAGATGTATCGCGAAGGTCCTTGCCCCGAGTATAATTTTAAATTCATAAATACTAACTCTTTCTTTCTTTACAATTTTTATCGCCACGAAGGGCGCCTCCCTGTCCTGATCAGGTCCTCCGTTGTATACCGTTACTCGTGACGCCCGCTTCGTAGGACAAACTAGCTCGCAATTTAAACGGAGTATAGATAAGCACGGTGGCCTCTCCCACTCCACCGGACAGGCTACCCTTATTTACCCCTGAATATTCGGTTATCCGAAACATAAATGCTCATTATCCTATTTTGTCCCGTCACCCCTCTGAAATTAACGGGACAAATCATAAAATCTTCGTCTATTAAGAATCTTAATCTTTCCCTAAATACGCAAAACCTATCCCTCAAATTATTTACCTCATAAAATCCAACCAACCAACCAACCAACCAACCAACCAACCAACCAACCAACCCATAACCCATCCTGCTTTCCCTCCAAGGTTACTTCAATACGTACAAACGGCCAAGATATAAACAAAAAGGTCGTATTTTATGTACATGAATCGCTAGAGGTTTTTTTTATTATTAATTTAATTTTACTTAAGATTGTGTCCTAATACAAAGTTTAATTCCATTTTCCTTTTCTTTTCGGGAACGACTTTGTTTTACTTTAGTTTTTAATGAAAATGATCGCTGCGAGAGATTCGGAAAATCTAAAATAGATGTTCAGAACTCCTACATTGGTCTTTGTATTCCTATAAGGAGCAATTTTCCCCAAAATGGTTATCTTGAATATATATACACACATATACTGTATATGTCCAGTTTGTGTATACGAATATATATATATATATATATATATATATATATATATATATATATATATATATATATATATACCGGGGTGTGTATAAAGTAACGCAAGTGAAGAGAGAAATCCAATTTTAATTGTATTAACGCGAGTGTGAACATGAACGAGTAATATTTATTACACGTACTTTATAACCACGTATAGTCGATAGTAAGGTTTATAACGGGTGTTGAAAATGTTTTTACGAGTTAAAAAACCAAGATGAAACTAGTTTAAACCAGTTCAAATAGGATTTGTCTCTTAACTTGGCGTTACTTTATAACCAAATATATATTATATTAGTGGTGATATTTGAAGTAATAAGGACGGGAGAATTAAATTATGAAAGAGGTTTACTGAACAAATATTGAAATCGTAACTACAAAATGATAAAAAATAAGGTAACGCATTAAAAGGGTTTCTCAATTTTATCCTGAGTGGGGCTTTTTGCGAAATTACTCCACCATCAGGTCTAGTCTTCTTTAATTTTGATTCCTTTTGAGTTTACAATTAAAGTTATTTTCGTGTCAAGTCTACACACACACACACACACACACACACATATATATATATAACTACAGGAAAGTTTCCGACTGCAAATACTTGTAGATTTTGGTCCAGTTTGTGTAGAGCAAACTTTAGGTAGTACGAGTGTGACTGTGATACAGGTAAATTTATGCTGCTTTTGGGAGGAAACATAAACTTATAGTGCATCTTGCTCCTGAAGACTCGTGCACCTGGATTGATAATAACCGGAGGTGTCTGCAATACACACTAACGAAAGTTGCGCGAAACCGAGCACTGATTTGAATATTCTTAATACGGTTAACGAGGAGCTTTCTGCTTTCAGTGATGATGAACTATGTACGAAAACCTCGTCAGTACGTTGACTCCCTGTTTGCTTGACAATGCTGCTGCGAGTTGCTCGTATCCTGGAATGAGCGGAATGTTCACTCTTTATCTTTCTACTTAAGCTATGATGCATCGATATATATATATATATATAATATATATATATATATATATATAATACGTGCATTGAACTGCATTTTACCCTTACCAGAATATTCGGTGGCACTGAGTGCCAGAGTGCCTGATTGAATGTCAGTCTCAGTCAGAGGAAAATTAATCAGTAGAGAATTTGCGTCACTCAAAATTTCAGTCATGGAAGCAAAATCGAAGCTCGAAGAGATTTCAAATCTTATTTCAATACATCTTATAGTGTGTGTGTGTGTGTGTGTGTGTGTGTGTGGTTACGGCTGTAAATTTGCGTTAGTGAATGCAGTGTGTATATATATATATATATATATATATATATATATATAGGGTATCTCAGAAGTCGCGCATAGGCTTTATTAAGATTTACTAGGTTTACGAGTCGAAATGGTTTATAATTGATGTTTAATTACAAAATATGTTCGATAATGTTCGAATAATAAAATTAATAGCATTTTGATTAACTGTACATACTAATTTTATTATTCAAACATATACTGTATTGTAATTAAATATCACTTATGAACCATTTCGACTCGTAAATCTGAATAAAGCCTATGGTGCGCGACTTCTGAGACACTATGTATATGGCTACGATCAGTGAAGTTAAGCGATACTATACTTGAGTAGTAGTTGCATAAGACACTTTTCTCCTCCAGATGATATAGTGACCCATGGTTCGGATCCCACGTAAAGATGTAGGTCCCTTCCGTCAAATGACTATAGACGTTGTGAAGAAGTTAATAACTCATAATTATATATGATAATACACACAGACCGTGCGTGGAACAAGGAACTCTGGGAAAATTAAATCCACAATAGTCCGACTAAGTAATGGTAAATGACAAACACATAGTTTTTTCTTTTTCATGATGTTAACCAGGGCTAACTAACATCATGAAAAAGAAAAAACTATAGTGTTTGTCATTTACCATTACTTAGTCGGACTATAGTGGATTTAATTTTCCCAGAGTTCCTTGTTCAATGCACGGTCTGTCACTGTGTGTATCATGAAAAAACCTCAGGGGACCATTCTTAGTTCAATCTCATATTTTATATATATATATATATATATATATATATATATATATGAATTCCACAATTAAACACTTTAAATAAACAAATGATGCACACCCACAATTAATGGAATCGCTTTTCAATATTCCTTGTGGATATGCAATATACCGGTATATATATATATATGGGCTGGATTTCACAATTAAACACGTGGAATAAATGAATGATGCAATCCCACAAGGAAAAGGAAAAATAAATGCAAGGTCTTTTGTGTATTTAACAGTACACCTCGTCAGTACAAAGTATATATACTGTTGAATACAAGAAAGGCCTCCGATTCATTTTTCCTTTGTGGGTTTGCATCATATATGTTTGTACGTACGTATGTATTAAACAAACGGCAGCTACATATTATATACGTTTTGAACCTTTAATTAATTGAAAATCTTTAATTAATTGTATTTGAAAATATGAAATACACAAATGAGGCGAATTTCGCACGCGTGTAAAATCGTCCACATGTAGATTTCTAGGTTTCTAGAATGTAGACTTCTAGTTGTTTTCTAGTACTTAAAACGCTCGCTTTTATATTCACTAGAAAATGGAAGCTGCTTCGTATTTTTGAGACAGAAGCACAAGTGTGACAGAAGGTTGAAGGACCCTGTCAAAAGGAGTGACAGCGCGTCTGTTACGAGGAAATCAAATTTGTAAAATAGTTGACAGCCTTATACATGGCGCGGGATAGCGCAGCGCTGCCAAATCTCATTGGCACGCGCGCTGGTGCCAAATGGATTTCTGTCACCGTGTTAGCTGAAGGAGGGAATGAAATAATCTGCAATTAGCATGCATTCTATTTATTATATTGCGTGTGTATATGTATATATATACACACACACACACATATATATATATATATATATATACGCTTCACCCGTGATTCACTCAACCGTGAATGGAGTGGAGTTAACCGTGATTTACTTATTGGGACTACTGTGCACTTATCCGTGATCATGACACTGAGTTAACCTTGAATTGCCGTGGTGTTTATATCCGCGGCTCGCCTCCAGCCAGCCCATCATAACGCGCCTCAGTCGGTGTCTCCGCGCAATGTTAGCAGAAGGAGGGGGTTACAGTCTACGCGAGCGGATGATCTTCACGTCTGGTGGTGAGTACAAATTACTGAATTGTAGATTATACTATAATAAAATATTGTCTTTGGTGGCGGGCAGCAGCGGCTGTACTAACCACCTACCGGCGGGGTATGCTCAGTTAACCGTGAAATCGGGCTATCTGTGATCATGGACCGCCTTTCCGTCACGGATAATAGAGTGAGTAGTGTATATATATATATATATACCTTGGTTAACCTTGATTTTGCTTCCGCCCGAATTGTTCATTCTGACGAAGGTCAAGCTCGTCACTCCACTGTAGACCTATAGTTTAACGTGGAATCCGAATCGCGCCTCACTACCAACCAATTTTTTTTTTAATTGTGTAGAAGGCTGGGTTTTACTGCACGCCGCCTGCCGTCACCGGGTCTCGATCCTTGGGCCGATGGATTCGTAGACAGCGACGCTAAACACTACACCACCGAGGCGCATATATATATATATATATATGTGTGTGTGTATATATATAATTTATTTTTTGGAGAAGGAAGACAATTCTGTGATTTGGATGCAAATTTGATGAGGAGTTTTTCCCGCCTGTGTGACAGGCTGTAAATGGAGCAGTGATGAAAGTAGGAGATTTTAAGAGAGAGAGAGAGAGAGAGAGAGAGAGAGAGAGAGAGAGAGAGAGATGACAGTGATAAGCAGCTAGACATAGAGACAAAGACAGCAAGAGACTTGGAGACAGGACAATGATGGAGAGAGACGGGAAATCGAGAGAGACGGACAGTCGGACACACTTGATGGAAGGACACGCCTAAATTACGGACAGATTTTTCATAATGTGAATGACGACTTTTATATTTTTTTTATATTGATAATTGAAATGTGCATTTAAGAAAACTCCGTTACATTATCTCGTGTGTGTGTATATTATATATATATATATATATATATATATATACAAGGAATGCGCCTCGGTGGTGTAGTGGTTAGCGTCGCTGACTACGAATACATCGGCCCCGGGTTCGAGACCCGCCGGCAGCCGGCGCGCAGCAAAACCAGCTGTTCATCCTTCCACACAATAAAGAAAGTGGTTGGTAGATAAATGGGTACCCTAGGCGGCCTAATGGTTAAGACGCTGGGCTGCTGATGGGGCGTGGTTCGGATTCACGTTAAACTGTAGGTCTAAGGTGGAGTGAAAAGCTTGACCTTCGTCAGAATGAACAATTCGGGCGGAAGCTAACCGAAGGTTATATTGCAGTATACACAGTATATATATATATATATCCAAAATGTCCGTATCATTCTTGTAGGAAATGAACAGGAAATAGACATACATTGGGACTTTTGGGATACCTTGGTTTGGTCCCCCACCCCCCCCCCCCCCCCCCCCCCCCCCCCCCCCCCCCCCCCCCCCCCCCCCCCCGAATTGTTCATTTGACGAAGGTTAAGTTTGTGCTCCACCTTAGACCTATAACTTAACGCGGAATCCGGACCATAATCCACGGACGGGTGGTCAGAAATTACAAAGTCCTTGTCCAGACTCGATCTCACGACCTCCCGATTAGCAGCCCAGCGTTTTAACCACTAGTCTATCCTGGGTACCCATTTTTCTACAAAACATTTTTATTGTATGAAAGGGTGAACAGCTGGGTGAGCTGAGCGCCGCCTACCATCGCCGGGAATCGAACCCTGGGCCAGTGGATTCGTAGTCAGCGACGCTAGCCATATACTGTATATGAAATGGATAGAATCGGGATGACGACATCTGATCAAGCTGTCATTCTCTGGCGAAGTATGTTGCCGGTTAAATTACGGCAGCATAAGTTAGGTTAGGTTAACATAGGTTACGCTAGGTTAGGTGTTACTTTTTGGAGTGTCAATGGTATGGTGTTGGCTTTATGCAAGTAGAATTTGCGCAAGTTAGACTTGATGCAATGTTTTTATTCAGATTTTGTGAAAATGATTGTTCTAATTACATTCCAAACATTGAGCTTTTCAGATTAACCTAACCTAACCTAACTTCACCTTACTTAACCAGTCGTAAGCCTCACGGCTAGAAAAGAGTCTAACCAGGCACTTACATTGCGTTTGCCTCGGTTCGCTCAGCCAAAGAAAAACATACTATACTACTACAAATATATAACCTAACCAAAACTAAAACTTAATCTAACCTATCGGACGCTAATAAGAGTCTAATATAACCTGAGTCAACATTAAACAAGTATAATGAATGCCAATTTTGTGCAAATATACTTTATGCAAATATACTTTATACCTTTTGTGTTTATATCGAATACACGTTGACTTATTAAGGTCTATTTTATGAGATTTTATACAGTCGAAGAAAAAATTATAATTGGTTGAAAAAATCCCACAAATTATTTGACACCCGACTGAAAATGGTATATATTGAACCATTTAGAAACTTTACTGTACCGGAAAAATAAGTATTGATTACCGCAATCATACCATGGTTCGATTAACCACTGACATGAACTGGTTGGCAAAGAATTAACCAAGATCTGCATGGTTGCCTCTTTTAACGAAGTAAATTTGTTCCCCACATACTACAGTAAAACATTGCTTGAAAAACGTAACATCTAAATTATGAAATTCACCACATAATCTTTCGAACATATCTCGATAAAGTGAATATTTTGTGGTGAGTCATTGTGGAATCGTTTTGAGGCGAGGAAATAAAATTACGTTTCCGGTTTCTTCCGGTTTTTAAGTTCATGAAACCGAAAACGCGTTTCACCATAGACGCAAATTTTGGCATCGAAATTGACCATATATTGTTTTTTCTAAAATTCTTTGCATGACGTCATAGATAGATATACGGATAGACAGATCAGGATGGCCAACTGACGGCTCGCGGGTTGCATCCGGACTGTGGATCGTGAGGAGGCAGTTTTTCCCGGCCCCCTGACCTCGAAATATTTGTTGGAAAATGCACACTAGAGCAACACATTTGAATCCTCGTTTACTTTCAATTAATTTTTCCATCAATTTTCAGGATAGAGATTTGGTCCCCGGACCGCAAGGGGGTTAAAGAAAGTGAGCCCCCGAGCAAACGCAAGTTGGCCTCGGGCTAACCACATCTGATGGACGTGGCATTTAATCGACAAGTTATTGTAGGTTAGATTAAATTAGGTTAGGTCAGTGTTAATGTAAATCCAAATCACGATCAGCCAAGGAAGTCTGAAATCAGAAAGTCCTAGGCCGGATTCGATCTCACGACCTCTCGATCGGCAGCCCAGTATCATTAAGCTACTTAAGTGGTGATGTAGTGGTTAGCGTCGCTGACTACAAATCTGTCGGCCCGGGTTCGATTCTCGGCCAGGGCAGCTGACGCGGAGTTCACACACGGCTGTTCAGCCTTCCATTGGTTGGTGGATAAATGATTACTCCGGGTAGCCTAGTGGTTAGAACGCTGGGCTGCTAATCGGGAGGTAATTTCCGACTTCTCTGGTTGGTCGTGTTTGGATTTCACGTTAAGATTTAGGTCTAAGGCGGGACAAACAAGCTTGACCTTCGTCAGAATGAACAATTCGGGCGGAAGCAAAACTAAGTTTTTTATTTATTTAAAATTTATGTAAATGAAAGCTCTTCCACTTGGAGAATTCTCGAAAAAAATTAACTCCGAGAGTATAAAATGCAGGGGTGTTGGTTTGATGACCTTTCGAGGTGAGTTCAGAATATTTAACTATTTTATAGGCTTATTTTGGGGTTAGCTCAACTGGCTACATGAACTATGTAGAATTTCATGATAAAGTCGACCTTTTGGCCTTCTACAATTAAGTCGATTTTATTTAAATTGGGATTTTAAATGAGAATACTTAACTTAACCTGACCTTATCCTACTAAACTTAACATAACCTTACGAAATGATTGTTTTTATAAACGTCAATAAATTACTGTTCTATTTTGTTTATATGAAAAAATGCAATTTTTCTACTTTAAACAGCGTGGCCGAGAGAATAATGAGATACACCATTTTTCTAAAACGTTTATTGATTGATAGGTTTCATTTACGGGTGAGGATTTTGAATTAACTTAATTTAGCACACACCACACACCACACACACACACACGAATGGCCTTACATGATTGGTATTACGTTATTCGGCCTTTATTTTATGTTACACTTCACCAAATATGCTATATTTTATGCATATAACAAAAGGGAGAAATCTAAAACTTTGTACTGTATATAAGTGCCCACGAAAAAACATTCAACTGAACACTGTTACGCGCTCTGCTATTGGTTAAAAGGTTGCAAGCTTTTAGATGATTGGTTAAAAGGCTGAAAGCTTTTAGATGATTGGTTAAAAAGCTGCAAGCTTTTAGATGATTGGTTAAAAGGCTGCAAGCTTTTAGATGATTGGTTAAAAGGCTGCAAGCTTTTAGATGATTGGTTAAAAGGCTGCAAGCTTTTAGATGATTGGTTAAAGGCTACAAGCTTTTAGATGATTGGTTACAAGGCTGCAAGCTTTTAGATGATTGGTTAAAAGCTGCAAGCTTTTAGATGATTGGTTAAAAGCTGCAAGCTTTTAGATGATTGGTTAAAAGGCTGCAAGCTTTTAGATGATTGGTTAAAAGGCTGCAAGCTTTTAGATGATTGGTTAAAAGGCTGCAAGCTTTTAGATGATTGGTTAAAAGGCTACAAGCTTTTAGATGATTGGTTACAAGGCTGCAAGCTTTTAGATGATTGGTTAAAAGGCTGAAAGCTTTTAGATGATTGGTTAAAAAGCTGCAAGCTTTTAGATGATTGGTTAAAAGGCTGCAAGCTTTTAGATGATTGGTTAAAAGGCTGCAAGCTTTTAGATGATTGGTTAAAAGGCTGCAAGCTTTTAGATGATTGGTTAAAAGGCTGCAAGCTTTTAGATGATTGGTTAAAAGGCTGCAAGCTTTTAGATGATTGGTTAAAAGGCTGCAAGCTTTTAGATGATGGTTAAAAGGCTGCAAGCTTTTAGATGATTGGTTAAAAGGCTGCAAGCTTTTAGATGATTGGTTAAAAGGCTGCAAGCTTTTAGATGATTAGTTAAAAAGCTGCAAGTTTTTAGATGATTGGTTAAAAAGCTGCAAGTTTTTAGATGATTGGTTAAAAGGCTGCAAGCTTTTAGATAACACCAGTACACATTTGAAAATTGTCGATCGATTTTTACAAACTAGTTGGTGATTCTATATAATTTGAGTGCGTTGATCTCAAAAATATAGTTAGTTTTTCCCTATCACGTATGGTTTTCTTACTACAGGGTGTGTCATAAATCTCCCATTTATCCCCAAATGTGAACCATCTTATCGAGACCAACATTGGATTGCACATGCTAAACCATAAATTTTGTTGTTATAGACTACAGTAACGCTTACATAATAATGTAGGGTAAATATATACAGGGTGTCCCAGAATTAACTATCTATTTCAATGAAATCGGACAAATTTAATAAAAACTGACATAATTTTGTGTTTATTACTAAATTATGATACAAAAACAAATAGATTTATAAATCATAAGTCAAAACTTTATTTACTTGAATGTGATAAGCCTTTTTCATCAGTGTCGAACGCAAGATTCTATGAACTGTTGTCTTGGATATGTGAGTCTTCGACCGGCCTCCCTAACCGAAGTTGTTGGTTCATCCTCAAACAATTGTCGTACCTGTTCGGTACTGTTACGTGCTGTCCTTGGGCGTCCTCTTCCCACCTCGTCGTGTACGGATCCAGTTCTTTTAAATTTGTTCACAAGTTCACGAATCGCTTTGTCTGTAGGACCGGTTCTGTGGAATCTTCTTGTAAATTTTTCTCTGATTTCATTACATTGCATTCCTTTGATACGGGATGTTACAACAAAGATGCGTTCTTGTGTATTCATTATTAATAGGGTTCTGAAAGAGAATGGAAATAAAACTATGAAAAAATTATGAAAATAAAATTATGAAAAAAATTTAGAAATTTATACATTTTTAACACATATTAAACATGATAAACATAAATAAAAGTGTGTTTTTAAAAAATTTGTCCGATTTCATTGAAATAGTTAATTCTGGGACACCCTGTATAACAACCAGTCCTGTTCCCAGCAAAATACTCTCTCCCCTCCCATCAATGGGTGGTTAACATTTGGGGACAGATGAGGTATTACAACATCCCTTGTAGCACGAAATCTTTAGGTGATAGAGTAAAACCTAATTAAAGCAGAATTAAATAGCTCCTAGCTCTTGGACAAGCATATTGCTTGTTTATGAAAGAATAAAAAATAACTGAAAGAAACAAAATATATTTACCTCCTTTACTTGTACCAAGCGAAGTATGTGTCGGATGCCAATAAATTGTTCTCCTGCACTCTAGACCCCAAAAGTTCTGCAGAGTCCTTAGGCAGATTCAAATCCATGACTAAGTCATTTAGTTCGGCTAAACTGTTTAGGAGGATCTCGGTCAGCTGTTGGCTGTTCATAAACATCATCATTGTCTGGATTTGGAGCTGAATCAGAATCTGAATTGTATTGATCCAGACTCTCGGGTGGGCGGGGAATAGGAACTTCTGGACCATGGGGTACCGGCCTTATTGCAGATGGAAGACTTGGGTATTGAAGGCTCTCTTTATTCTTTGCATTATAACCTTTAACATTGCAAGAACAGAAGTAGCAGTCGTCGGTATGGTTTCTAGGCTCGCGCCATACCATAGGGATCCCAAATGGCAAACTTTTTTTTTACCTTTACTCCAATTCCTTAGTGCCGCAACACACGTAAGACAAACCTTGTGCGGAGCCCAACTTTTGTCTTGATCTCCTAATTTAATTCCAAAATAAGCATGATAAGCTCTCTTAATGAAGGTCGTTACATTTGTCCTTTGTTTTACAACAACATACCGACCACAAATATAACAAAATATGTCTGGACTATGGGTACATCCTCTAGAAGCCATTATTAAAATTTTAAAGACGTAATGTTAGAATTATCTATCTGAAAAATATGAAAAACCGAAATTAATTAAAGATAAAAAAGATAAGAAATTACAAAACGCCCCAAAATTGTTTTGCTAATAACTTTAAAACTGTGGGCGATAGAAAAAAACTGGTAGCATTTTTGAATTCAGCGCAGCGAACTGCTTCAGAATCACAACTCAAAATAAAGAAATCGATTTTCATGCAGACCGGTGTAATTGGTTAAAAGGCTACAAGCTTTTAGATGATTGGTTAAAAGGCTGCAAGCTTTTAGATGATTGGTTAAAAGGCTGCAAGCTTTTAGATGATTGGTTAAAAGGCTGCAAGCTTTTAGATGATTGGTTAAAAGGCTGCAAGCTTTTAAATGATTGGTTAAAAGGCTACAAGCTTTTAAATGATTGGTTAAAAGGCTGCAAGCTTTTAAATGATTGGTTATCTTTGAAAACACGCAATTCCTCTCTTTGAAGTCGTTTTTTAAACCTAACGGACTTCGTTACTTTAATAACTGTTTTAGGCAATAATCACTTTATAATATTTTTATTAATTAACGATCAAATTAATTAACAAATATTAGAAATTATCGTTAAATTCCGTTTATTATTCTTACCTAATCCGACTTAATCTGACTGAACCTTACCTTATTAAACCTAATCTAACCTAACCTAGCCTACCCTAACCTAATGAATGGCTGATTGAATGAATCCTGTTCATATACCCTGGCTCAGCAAGGACGTGGATTAGGCGGACTGTATTTCTCCCGATTCTATGAGTATGTAAATATATGGCAATATGAGATGGAAAGCTCAAGAAAACAACACACTCCTTCACCAAGCCAATTCTAGAAATTGGGCCACGAGTCTGATCTTCGCGTGATGAGAGACCAGCACACGAAACTGGAACAAGGTTACAATATATATATATATATAATGTGCCTCGGTGGTGTAGTGGTTAGCGTCGCTGACTACGAATCCATCGGCCCCGGGATCGAGACCCGGTGACGGCAGGCGGCGCGCAGCAAAACCTAGCTGTTCATCCTTCCACACAATAAAGAAAATGGTTGGTAGATAAATGAGTACCCTAGGTGGCCTAGTGGTTAAGACGCTAGGCTGCTGTGGGGCGTGGTTCAGATTTTACGCTAAACTGTAGGTTTAAGGTGGAGTGAAAAGCTTGACCTTCGTCAGAATAAACAATTCGGCCGGAAACAAAACCAAGGTTATATATATATATATATACACAACCTTACAAAGGTTCCGCGCGATGACTTCTCATTTCGCGAAGGTCAAGCTTGTCGCCCCTACTCTCGAGTTGGCCTGGTGAAGTAATGAGTTGGATTCTTGCGCTCTCCACCTCACATAGCCAGGTACGCCCGGCTCATCGGGGATTGTTCTGAGCCAGGCGTCTAGTCTTCTTTTGAAGATTTCCACTGCAACTCCCTTCGTGTTTCTTAGGTCTTTGGGCAACTGATTAAACAGTTTTGGTCCTCTCACTACAAAACTATTTCCTTTCAGGGTTAAGGATGTTCCCTGTCTCGCCTTCAATTTGGGAATACGACACAGTCTACCGCTTCTACTTTCCACCGTTGTTTGGGGAGTTATGGGATTCAGAGTAAGATTAGGACTAGTTTCTCCATTATTTTCCAAGTGTAAATAATGGTGTATCTCTCTCTTCTCCTTTCCAGTGAATATAGGTCTACTGTAGTTCTCGTAACCTTTCCCCGTAATTTAGTTCTTTGCACCCATTGATCTTGGCTGTGAAGCTTCTTTGGATCCCCTCCAGCTGTCTAATGTCTTCTTTTTTATATGGGGATGTTAGGACCGAGCAGTATTCCAATTTGGGTATTATCAGGGTTTTCAGTAGAGGAATCATTACATTCCTATCCCTTCGTTTAAAGGTTCTCAATATCTGACCCGTTATTTTCTTTGCTCTGTTTACTGCTATCTTATTTTGTGTTTCAAATTTCGCATCATCTGTCATTACAACCCCTAAATCTTTTGCTCTGGAATTTCTCTGAATTTCCTGTCCATTTGGGGTATGTATTCCTTGGACTTTAGGTCTTCTCTTTTTCCGTACCGTAATAGCTGAAATTTCTCGGTGTTAAACTTCATATTGTTGTCTTCAGTCCACTTGTAGATTTTGTTTATGTCGGTTTGTAGAGATCCTATGTCTTCTGGGTTTCTTATTTTTCTACTGATCTTTGTGTCATCCGCAAAGGATGTTACTGTGTTGTCTCTGGTAACGTCCTCATCTATATATATATATATATATATATATATATATATATATATATATATATATATGCGTTACATGAACAAAATCGATTTTCATAGTGTGGACGTTCGACCTTAGGCATGTATATAGATTTCAGAATTCAAACCGCATTTCAGCTTTTCACTGAAAACGACTAACCTAACCTAGCATAACCTAATCGGGCATAATATAATTTACCCTAATTCAACTTAACCTAACCTAAATTAACTAACTTTTTAGTATTGACTTTATGCATGTCGACATTGTGTAGATCGACTTTGATCCGCTACCCGATATATATATATATATATATATATATATATATATATATGTGTGTGTGTGTGTGTAATGTAGGAATGTAGGCTATTCTTCAGTCTGAAATAGGATTAATAGTGGAAATGAGTCTATAAAAGTAAGTTGTAGGAGTTTGAAGATAAAACCGGTGCTGCCCTCTGTTGGAGCAAGAGGGGAAACCAGTTTATAATGGCGATTCCAAAAGGGGAATTACAGCGTAAATAAGGATATGATTACACAAAGAAATATAGACTGAATATATGGCACCAAAGTGCCAGCCTTCTTATTTATTAGCCAAATTTATGTCTCGCGCGGCTTCGAGGAAACAGATATTTTGAATAAGAGGGGAAAAGGGGGAGAATAATGTAGGTAGAGGGGAGTGTTGAAAGAGAAAAAATGTTCACGGAAGGAAAATCAGTGTAAAAGATGTTGAGAAAGATTTGTAAATGTTGGAGAAAGAGGAGAGAAGTACTGTCATATAATGAAAGTTTGAGAGTGAGAGGAGGTGAAACATTTGACGAGATAAAAAGGGGAATAAGGGGAATAACTGTATACAAAGAGAAGAGAATGAAATTGCGAGGGGAAACGAGACGAGAGAGAGAGAGAGAGAGTGAGAGAGATCCGAGTATATAAGAGGAAAATTCCACTATAAGGGGAAACGGAGAGTTGATTCAATAAGGGAAAATTGAGTGAGGGGAATTTACAGAGGGGAAATAAAGTGAGGGGAAATAGACGGAGGAAATATTGAAGCAAACGAGAAAGGAAGAACTTTGAAATTTTTTAAATTTAATAGACGTAAAAGGTAGTTAAACTGTGTTCTAAATTCGGTTTATGGTCACTCGATGACTTCGTGGCACTTGTGCCAAGGAAAACTCTTGCAGAGATAAAAATCGAGAATATATTTCGATAAGCCTCGCATATCCCTGAAAATAATAAAGAAAAACAGAAGAAAATAGAGTAAAGACTGTAATATGCTAACGGCAATAAGCGAAATCCGGCATTAATGCGAGGCAATAAGCTAAAAGCTAAGAATGTACATGTGCAAAAGGTCTTCCACAGGAAATAAATTTCTGTTAAAATTTAATGATATTATTGTTTGTATAAATTAAAGTATTAATCCTTTAAATTTTTAATATTGTTATAACTTGACTTGATGCCCGCAGTAGATGCTGGCAGCTTTTGATAAGCCTAACGACACTCTAGAGGTGCCAAGTGTATAATCTTAAACTGAGACGCCTAAATTCTAAATGTTTTTTTCGGCTAATATAAATCACATAAAAGAGTTAAGTATAAAACCAAAGTTATATAACTTCTTTTGTTAATATCATCATTAGACTAAGACTTTGCAATTTTAATAATCTTTTGTAAACGTGGCACCACGGGAGTCTCTCCAGGGTATGGCAAGAAGAGGAATGCAGTTCGTGCCTCGCCTTAGATTCGGTCGGTCAGCTTCTGGTGAAAGCATTTTTATTTGTTTCGTTAACAACCCTGTAAACAAGTGTAGTGACAAAACTTTGATTTCTATTTTAACTTTGCTTTATAAAAATCTAATCTCTTGAGAAGGGAACAATCTTTGTGAAATAAAACTATGAAAAAGAGGGTAACGCGTCATTTTTATCTTCTCACGAAGGGGTTAAGAATTGTGTTCTCTCAACAGATCGAGGGAAAGGACGCCATTTGACGAAGGCATCAAATTGTTCGTAACATGCAGTCAGATCAAATATGGAAAGAAGAACCTAAACGTAAGCGGTTCGTTGTTGGTGCGACAAAGCAACATACTGAGTTACCCTACAACGGGAATGCTGTAACGTCATGCACTACAGAGACGAGCACACACAACTCGACAGTAACGACCTTGTGTGGCGATATATATATATACTGTATATATACACACACACACGCGAGGTTTGTTAAAAAAGTATCTGGATTGATGCGATTATTGTCAGAATATGGTACTTACAGGGTTTGGGGCTTAATCTCCCTCAAAGTACGCTCCTTCTGAATCACACACTTTGCCCAACGATCTTGACACTGTTGAAAACATTTTTGAGAGCACTTTTCGAAATGACCAAAAGCTGCTCCGTGGAATTTTCTTTTAATGGTCTCAACATCATCAAATCAGTCTCCTTTCAGGGTTTGTTTGAGCTTCGGAAAAAAAAAAGCCGCGTGGAGTCGAATCCGGCGAATATGGATGCTGCTGCACTTGTGTGTGTGTGTGTGTGTGTGTTGGGGGGGGGGGGTAGCGTTTTTGGCCAAAAATTGCTGGACAAGTTGCGACGAGTGAGATGGCACGTTATCGTGATGAAGCATCCTGTCTCCGGACTCCCACCTCTGCGGCCGTTTCCTCCGAACTGCCTCACGTAGACGTCTCAAAACTTTAATGCAAAATTCCTTGTTGATTGTTTGTCCCTGTGGAACATATTCATGGTGCACAACACCTTCATAGTATAAAAAAAAACCTGTACTCTCCGACATCGTAAGAAATCGCGCGAAACAAAACATTTTTAACTTTATCGCACCACAGTGGACTGACGCTACACAGTGAAGTGCAACACTATCAGTCAACTTGTCTCAACTTGCAGAGACATGTTTAGCACAGTTACAACTCCAAGCGTGACCTTGTTCTAAAAGTAAACACCCTGTCCGGATACCTTTTGAACAGACCTTGTGTGTATATATATATATACATATATATATATATACAGGGCCAACGAGAGCTGCCACGGGTCCCGGGAAGGATTGGTATATTGGCCCCCCCCTGTTTACTCAGTATTTATTATGAATGTTTTTTGTGTAAACAAGCAAACTGATTATATGTCCAAGTCACTATTCAAAACATACAGTATGATAATCTCTACAAAATGTATGTTCATTAATTATATTTCCTCTCTGTTATTTAATCAATTGCTTTATTAATATTTTTAGATTTTATTCCCCTCTTTCCGTGCCCCCTAGAGGTCAGGCCCGGCCGGGGATTAACCCGGCTTCCCCGCCACTCGGCGGCCCTGTTAATACAGTATATATAGATATATATAGTTCCGAAAGAGAAAAAGAGTGACTGCAAAATTAAGTAACTGTAAAGATAACAACATTAAAAAAATATTAAATGATAAACTGCAGAGTATTGATGGCGTCATACAGGAACTAATTGAGAAGCATACAGAAAAAGACGACGACGACGCTATAGAAGCGATAAAGGTTAATTCAAAGTACTTTTATAATTTTGCAAAAAGGAAGTCGAAAAATCACGCGACTATCGGACTTTGAAAAAAGAAGACAGTGCTCTATCTGATGATCTTAACAGAAGTATCTGAAATATTGAGAGCTCAGTACGAATCGTCTTTCAGTATCTCAAAAAACTGACAAACTGATATGCGATAGAAACGCGTTCTTGAAGAAGAACTACAAGTGGAAAGTATAACGGACTTCGACTTTACGACATATGATTACACAAGCTATAGGGAAACTAAAAAGCACACTCAGCGGTAGGACCTGACAAATGGAATGCCACACTGATCAAAAACTACAAAAATGCAATCGCTGAGCCGCTCCCTATATGGATATGGAGACGATCACTAGATACGGAGAAATACCGGGCATCCTGAAGAGCGCGATCATAGTCCCAATATATAAAGGAGGAGATCGATCTGATGCCAAAAACTATAGGCCAGTGTCGCTTACATCTCATCTCGCTAAAATATTTGAAAGAATAGTTAGACAGAAATTCTATGATTTTTTGGAAACTCGGAAAAAATTAAATGATAAACCAACATGGATTTCGGTCAGGCAGATCATGCCTATCACAACTAATGGAACACTACAACATTATTGATGCACTGAAAAGTAATGAAAACTCTGATGTACTATAAACAAACTTTGCCAAAAGCGTTCGACAAGTGTGACCATGGAATCATAATACATAAACTGAACATATGGGAATAAAGGGAAAAGTAGGGAAATGGATATATATTTCTTTAGTGAGGGCGGCAAGTCGTTACAGTTCAAGGAATATCTTCAGCAGAATCAGAGGTCCTCAGCTCAATACCACAAGAAACGGTATTAGCTTCACTACTCTTCATAATCATGCTAACTGACATAAATGAGAACGTTACCAGAGGCAGCACAGTAACATCCTTTGCCGATGACACAAAGATCAATAGAAAAATAAGAAACCCAGAGGATATAGGATCTCTACAAACGGACATGAACAGAATCTACAAGTGGACGGAAGACAATATAAAGTTCAACACTGAGAAATTTCAACTGTTACGGTACGGAAAAAGAGAGGACTAAAATCCATGGAATATTATACCCCAAATGGACAGGAAATTCGGAGAAATTCTAAGCAAAAGATTTAGGAGTTGTAATGACTGATGATGCGAAATTTGAAACACAAAATAAGTTAGCAGTAAATATAGCAAAGAGAATAACTGGGCAGATACTGAAACCTTTAAACGAAGGGATAGGATAAATGATTCCTCTACCGAAAACACTGATCATACCCAAATTGGAATACTGCTCGTCCTAACATGCCCATATAAAAAAGAAGACATTAGACATCTAGAAGGGATTCAGAGAAGCTTCACAGCCAAGATCAATGGGTGCAAAGAACTAAATTACTGGGAAAGGTTACGTGAATTAAACCCAGTGGCGGATCTACTATGAAACTAATGAAGCTTAAGCTTCAGGGCCCCTAATCCAAGAGGGGCCCTGAAGCAACTTTTTTTTAATGAGTGAATTTTTCAACAAAATCGAGGATTTTTTTTAAGTGTTTGTTATTAAAATAAGGCTATTTTAGTGATAGAATCATAAGCCAATGGGTTGAAGTACTTAATATGACCTTAGAATATGCTCTAATACCCATTTCATATGGCCTTCAAAATGCCCCTGTAATTGGTCAAATTTCAAAATTTTCTCGGGGCTTGCAGCGCCCGAACCCCCAGCTGTATGGGCTCGCTGAGCTCGCCAGAATCTATTCATAGTCTACATTTTGGCAGCTGAATCCTCGAATCCTTCGTTGGTGCACGGCTTAATAGTTCTATAGCTCAGCCCTTAGGCTAGAGCCAATCGGAACCATAAAAAGACATCTGAATTCTCAATTCAGGCTGCACTCGTCTCGCTTGTGCATTTTAACACCAAAAATCAGATTTTCGCCTCTTTATCCTAACGAGCCCCCTCTGATGACCTTCTACCTCTCTATTAGAGAATGAACCAATACTTTTTTCCGCGCATACCTAACCCGCGGTTACCCAGACCTCGTTGCTGGTGGGAAGGGGCTCACTGTAGGCCCATTTTCAAGGACACCACCCCACCACCCCGTTCTCCGCCATTTGGGCCTCGAGGTCCTTGCAAGCAGAGCTGGGCACTTGCGTTTTTTTGCGGTACTGCGGGTACTGCGGTACTACTTACCGCACTACCAAACCGGTACGCATAACGCAGTACCGCAAAGGATCGCTGAAAGTACAGCAGTACCGCTACCGCATTCAAATTTCCCGCGGTACTTTCCGCGGTACCGACCAACACGGTAGTACCGCAGTACGCAAAAAAAACCGCAAGTGCCCAGCTCTGCTTGCAAGGGCAGCAAGGCCCTTTGAACCTTGTTGGATGTTGCCCTATTTGTTGCTGGTTGCGAAGGGGCCGCCGTAACAGTTCAAGCTTCAGGGTCCCAAAAATGTAGGTCCGCCACTGATTAACCTACGTATATTCACTGGAAAGGAGAAGAGAGAGATACACCATTATTTACACTTGGAAAATAATGGAGAATCTTACTCTGAATTTTATAACCCCAAACAACAGTGGAAAGTAGAAACAGACAGGGAACATCTTCAACTCTGAAGAAAATAGTTTTGTTGTGAGAGGACCAAAATTGTTTAATCAGCTGCCCAAAGAACTAAGGAACACGAAGGGAGTTGCAGTGAACATCTTCAAAAGAAGATTAGACGCCTGGCTCAGAACAATCCCGGTGAGCCGGGCGTACCTGGCTATGTGAGGTGGAGTACAAGAAACCAACTCACTACTTCACCAGACCAACTCGAGAGGAGGGGGAGACAAGCTTGACCTTCGTGAAATGAGGAATCATCATCGAACGGAACATTGAAAATATATATATATATATATACAGAGAGAGAGAGAGAGACGCTTTGTATAAGAGCGTCCGCACAAGATGGGGAGAGAGAACGAGCAAATGAAAAATGAGGCACCTCCAGGAATCGAACCCGGGATCATCAATACCGGTCG